>JAULKJ010324112.1:0-10340 GCA_032355405.1 Rubia balearica
GATTAGCATAGTTACTTGACTTTGCTAGTTTTGTTGTTTTTACTTTCATAACTTAGGAAACCAACCAACCAAACCCCTCCCCCCTTTTGCTTGCTTTTATATCTATGTATATATAGGCTTATATTCATCCTTTTATGCATAAACGCTTGGGAATGTCCCTTTTCTCTGTGGACGACCTCGACTTTCCATACTATCTATTTAGTTGTATTCAGTAAGAACTTTGGGCTTATAAATTGTATCTTTGAGAGGTACGGCGATGACCTCCTAACATGTCAGCATTAGAAGAAATAGTGACAAATAGGGCTAGCACATATGTAAAGAAAGTTTTATAACATTCTAAGATGTAATATATGTGTTGGAGATGTTAGATGCTAGTTAATTATTTTTGTTTAGCAGTTAAGTATATCTCTTCATATGCTACATTTCTTGTGATATTTTCAATAGAATTATTTGTTTTCTATGGTGTAATGAGGATTTTTACATTTTCTGAAGTTTTTCCTCTCGATAGAGCTACATATAATTCCCCCTGTGAAAATACTGGTTCCTTTAGATAAGTTCAACGTATTCTAGTGTTTATCTTTGGGGCTTTATTTATTGTTAATGCAAAACGTAGACGGATTGGAAAATGGATTCTCTTGATGGAATAAATGTCTCTTCCTCAAAAGCTTTTAAATGAAAAGTTGTATGAATTTTTTTTCTTGTATGTGAACCAAAAGACATTCTTGCATGGGTAACATTTTTCTAAATTTTATGCATGTTAAGCGTGTTCCATTACAGAGACCATCTGTTGGCGTTACATATCGCAGAAGCATTATAAGAAATTTTCTTTTAAAGTTAGGATGTGAGGGGGTAAACTTGGAGGGTTACATGTCTGTAGAAAGTCTTCATAATCTGCTTGGTCTTTTATATCTACAGCTTTGTAAAAATTGAGAATATTTTTTCAGCTCCAGGGAATCTCTGTATCATAATTTTGTTTATTTTATCTACATATTGATCGGTTTTTGTTAACAGTTCTCTATTAGTAACTGAGTCGGGATTTTTTAAGACTGCATTCAGATTAGGATAAACAAAGTTTATGAGTGATTCAAGGAGAACCAAGTTTTCTAGTATTTGTAGGACAATGTTGCATGGAAATATGATATTGTCCGCATAAAAGATAGGTTGCTCTCCATTTCTAACTTTTAAGAAAAAAATGTTGTAATCAAGATTTAGGAGAGCTCGCATATTAACTGATAACTTTAAATGTTCAAATATTGGCCATAAATGTGACGTAACTAAAGTTGAAGAAATACAGTCTTCTTTCTCTCCATTTTGAATAATTGGTAGTGTCTGTGAAAAATCATCTGCAAATGACTTTACCACCAAATGACAGATTAGTGTCCATTAGATCTTTGAAAAATTTATCTAGTGATTCAGTAATATCCCGTTTGGTTATAGTGACTTCATCCTAGATAATAAGCGTAGACTCCTTTATTAACCAGGTTGTACCCCTTTGCTTACTTATATTACATGTATTATCCTCTCCTTTATTTATTGGTAATTTGAGTTGTTCGCCCCCTGGTAATAGGTAGGCTGTGATGACTGAACTAGCGGTAGCTAAAACTATATCTCCTTTAGATCTAAAATTTTCTAATAATGCTTTATACCAAAAAAAAATGCTTTACCAGTACCATCAGGACCATCAATGAAAAATATTTCTAGCTTATTGTTTATGATGTAATCCATTATTCTGTGATAGGCTTTCTTTTTTATTATGGTTGAGCAATTAATGCTAGGTCTTTTTCTGATACAATAATGGTTTTTTCTACAAATATATCTTCATTTGTTTATGCTGTTAAAAATGGAAGAATAAGAAGGAGAGAAATTGTAGTCATCGATGGTTTTCCCATTGCTTTCAAATAGTTGTGAATTTGTTGAAAAACTTTGAACTGAACTTCTTGTTTTGATTAGTTTTTGTTTCTAGCAATATCTTCTAAAAGTGAATCTTCAAATAAATTCAATAGTCTTTTCAGATTGTTGACGATTGTATGTACCTGTAATGTTACAAAAAGTTGTCTCAATGTTGACGATATTTTAAATGTAGTTTCTTCATTTAATATATCTTCAGTCATATTATCTAATTGTAATAAACCTCATTTTTACTTGCTTCTCTATAAGAACACAATAATAATCCATTATAAGATTTAAGGTTTTCAAATGATGTAGGCCCACGGATATACATTAGTATCATTATGAGGTAATATCTTTCTCCCTCCGTAGGATGTGCCGAATATAAGAGACCAATCGTCTGACCTTTCTTTCTTTTTGTCCATATCTTCTCCTTTGATTTCCAAATAAAATGCTGGGGGAATTCTTTTTATAAATAGTTTAGTTTTTTGCTTTATAATTTGTTGAATTCATCCTGTAAATTTTTTTGAGCATTGTCTTTGAAAAACTTTCCTTGTCGATTACTTGTTGTAATAATAGGTTTTAATGAAATTTTAGTGATTGATGGTTTTCAAAATGTACTTGTCAAGTCATTACTGATGAGATCATTTCGTTTAAATCAAAGCCAAAAATACGCCACGGTGCTTCAGGAGCGCATACCCAGTGAGCTGATTGAGATTTTTTATTTCATTGATAACATTGTCATTTTCCTTTGCTATCAATGTGTACTAAATACTATTATGTTTTTTGTAGATGTATTTTTATAAATATTTTAGAGCCTGGAGAGTCGAACATACTTCAACGTCAATAAGACAGTCATATTTGGCTAAAAATAAGGTTTATATGGAATTACCCATCGATTTTCTATTATATGATTGTGTGTTTCTGCGTGGATCCATTATCCTTTATCATATAAAGTGGGTATGAATTTTTAAAGTGTTGGGTGAATTCAGTAAAGTATTTAGGGTACTGATTTTTGCATGTTCCTTTCTTCATGCATGGGCTGTTCAAATTTGATTCACCACATAGGTCGTGTATCATATGTTTTTAAACTAATGAATAAATATAGGGATGTTTTTTTTCTATCTAGTAATTCAGACGAACTAGTCATATTTTTCAAGGGAAAGAAGCTTGAAACTGTCCTTTAAAATTATCAAGAAATGAGCATGAGGGAGACCTCATTTTCGAAATTTGATCACATAAGTGTAGGCATCAACTTTTCCAAATAGTTTTTTATCGATAATATATTCCTTAAGAATTTGTAATTTTGTGTTAAAGATTATTGTTATCAGATCTAGCCTATTCTGAGCTTCTAAGTGTTTATGTTAATACTCTTTTATTTCATACCATGAGGGATTACAGGTTATAGTTTAGAAAATTTCTGGTTTACCATATTTTTTATATGAGCCATTGCATCCATAAATCATTTTTTCATGTCCCTCAGACCTCCAATGAATGATGGTGGTAATATAACTCTTTTATCAACTTGATTACCGGTTGTTAATCTGAATGAAATATTGTCTAGAAGGCCTTGATAAAGCTCAGCCCTTATGTGACTTTGCTGATTAGCAAGAAACTCCAATCTTGTTGTTTCTATTTTTACATATGAGTCTACAGTAAATTGCTAAAATAGCCTTCCTTTGTGTAACAAATAGGATTTATCGTTGTCTCTAAACTGGAATTTGTAAGCATAGTATTCTTTGCATGTTAAAGCCGCATCTCTTGATCTCTGATTTGCTACCCTACAATCATTAAAATATAGCAATGTCATAAAAATAAATTCATAGTTTATGATGGAAATATAAAAATATTGAACTGAAAATGTTACCTCTTTCTTTTGAATCTATAATATCTTCTGATGTTAGTTGTGATTCAAAATTGATAATATTTTCTCCTTCGCTTGTTTGTTGACTCTGGTTATTTCTATTAGATGGCCTCATATTTTTAAATTCCTCCATGCCATCTTGTTTCCCCTTTAGGGAAAATAAATGGATATTGAAGAGGGTCATAACAACCAAAGTATTGTTCAATTGTCTGTTTTTTCCCTCTCTAGTGAACACTTGTATATCTATAGTGAACACCATCTGTTTCATTTCACATTGCATCTAATTTTTAGATTGTTGGGTAATTAAAGGTCTTTTGATCTAACCTTGAATTTGAACAATGTAACTAACTTCAATCAAACTCTTAAAAAAATAGTGTAAGGATTCAGGTGTAAAACAAGTTGTAATGGTTCGATTATTGACTCTTGAATTTACTAGACATAGCCATTCGATTTGTAATTTCATTTTCCCTGTCATAAAAATATAATTGTACATTTTATTTTCTTTTTCCCTCAACATGTATTAATTTATATAGAGTGATATATTTTCCCTTGATCTCTGAAAGTGTAGATCCATCTGTCTCTTCTGCTTAGATATTTGTCATAAGTGATACTGAGTTATATGAATGCAAATATATTGTTATAATTTTGAGCACATTGCCGAAATTAATTGATTCTAGGCTTTTAGCCGTATATAATTTTATAAGATTTTCTGACATCTCTGAGCTTGCTAGCTTGATTGTACCTTTCCCACCACAAAAATGGGGTGATTTCGAGTAAAAATTTATTACATCGCAATATGTACATTTTGGAGAGTTAAGTAATCTGTTTGATGCATTGGTGATTTCGTAAAAAAATGGTGCCTTCAACTTTTTCTTGTCCTTCGTACGAATAAATTGATAATGTATAAATAAATTTTAGTGCATCTAGATAGAATAAAAGATGAGAAATATAAATATCCCAGTGATTATCAGGTAATAATAGTATGAATTGATATTGACAGCAACAACGTTAATATTGGAGGTTACGGGTAAAGATAAAACATAAAAATTGCAACAATGATAACACAATCATAAAAGTATTAGAAGAAGTTATAAAATTGTACTTCATTTATTTTGTGAACGGTTGGGTATATGGTCATATCAGTACTCAGGAATTGTGTATTAGATAGAGTATTCCTGAAATGGTCCTATCTGAATCATTTGAACAACTTCTTTGTTCTGTGTTGTTGTTAATAACTGGTACAATGTTGATATGTTGATCAAGCTATTTTTGTCCTACTATTAGACTATTATTTGTTCGTTGACATATTTGATCACTGGTTTCTGAATGAGGCAATCATATTGCATTTAACTGATTCCATTGCAATTGTTTCTGTCTTTTATGATCAGCATATCTTTGTCCGTGTAAAGCTTTAATTTTTTGACTGAGGAGAATATTTCGGTAGCTTCTCCTCTTTAAAAATTTAAAATTTCTATATGGTTGAGAAGGATGACAACTGATTTGTTGTGAATCTGCACCTGAAAGATAAGATATAAAATAAGTTAACTGTTGATATCCATAAAAAATAAGGATACAAATAGAATTTGGAAGTAGCTAAACACATACATGTTTCATCTGATATCACATTTGTAGTTCTTTTGTAATTTTTTGATTCTTTTCTCCTAATGACAATATATTCTGGTTAGCTGTTCATTCCAAAGTTATACTTCTTGTCATTTTCCCAGCCATATAACAATAGATAAAAATAATTTAACATTTACTAGAATTACTTGAGAAAATATATGAAAATTTGAAGCTATAATATTCTATAAATACATGATTTATTGAAAATTATAAATTATTGACTGTGAAAATTAGTTTTATAGGTGAAATGTACATGAATATATTCATTTACCTTTTGTCGAATTTTCTTGTATGTAATATGAGTTAATGGCTTCATTTGAAATTGTTGAAATACATTGAAGGTGATTGATTGTGTGAGCAAAGGTTTATGTTTCTCCGTTACATTATCTCTACCTCCAGGTTGTTGATTAATTGATTGATTCACAACTGGTAGGATGGGTTACATTGCATGTCTCATTTTGTATTAACTTTTACCTTTTGCATTCTGCATATTTTTGGCGACGAAGAGCATTGATTCTATCTTTCTTTTCTGCTGGCAAAGCTTTGTAAGTTCTTCTCTTTGATAGTCTTGTGCTATTTTCTATCATATGTATTGAATTTTCATCTTCTACAGTTTCTGTTGCTGAATTTTTCCCCAGAAATGAGTAGATCGTACAATTTTTTTAAAAATGAAAATAATTGGATTTGAAAGTATACAACATATAATTTCTTGCTCTTTTGTTTCAAATTTACTTCCACCTCTGTTGAATTTGTTTTTCCTAACACCAATCATGTACGATTTTCATTGGTTTCCGTTGAATGGTTAACTAAATTGTTGGTGGAGAGGACATTTGTGTGGGCATGACCAGGAGATTTCACTTGTTGATCTTTGCTGGACCATTGATTATTCTCCATTTGGTATGATATTGATTAATTTTATTGGTTATCATCTATGAAATCACCTGCACACCGATTGTGCATGGAAAACATAAAAGTTAAAATGAGCACCTAATATGTGAGCAAAATAAAGGGAAACATCTAGCTACACTGACTAGAGAAGGGTACCATCATAGTTATGAAACAGTGGGAAACACCATCCTCTGAATTTCAAAACACAAAATATTAAATAGCAGTTTCATTTCTTAACTTCTTTGGCCACCTCATCATAAATGAATTCCAAATTTCTTTTCAATCTAGATGATATGTGTGTAGCTTCAACCAAGTTACATCCAGTATCACTCATGATTGGATCACCTTGTGGAGCATCCAAAGCAGGCGAACTGTATAACTTCATAGTTTCCGGAGAGGTTACTGAAGATATCCCAGTTTGAGCATTATGAAAAGTATTACCATGTTCAACTATCTGATCAGTACGTGGAATGTCCAAAGGAAGATCTTGTTTCGGTCCCTCAATGAAACCATTAAATTCAAAGCCAACAAAATTTTTAAACTACGTATAACTCTTCAGTCGACAATAAATAGTCCTACGTTCAAGCCCTTTGTTCAAGGAAGCAACATCTAGAGTTGGTTTCTGATATGCCATAACAGAATTATATCAATACAAATACCTATGAAATAATTAAGTACATAATACTAAAATCAACTTATATTACCATCATGTCGCTTGCTGTAATCCCCATAAGTTTGTCTGCCCATTTACCTTCATTTGTGACATAAATTGACCCACTAGAATCAGTTAATCGGATAACCATCTTCGACCTACATAAAAAATAAAAATGTTCAAGCTATATTAATGGAACTTCACGAATCCTAAATAGTGGAAATCACACTAAAAGTTATAATATTCTTTACATTATTTGTAAGGCATGCCCAAAATGATTACAGTATCGTACAAAGCACCAGATAGTTTTCTACACTTTAAGCTAATATATTTATAAAATCATTGGCATCCATCAATGACACTGACAACAACTTTCACCCAACAATTTTTCACTTAAATTTTTTCACAAAAACATCAAACGATGATATTGAAAATCATCAAACAAAGTAACACTAAGAGTGGATCAAAATATTTTATTTCATACCGATTTCTCAAAGCTCAGAACATGATTAATTTTCCAGATATTTTCATCCACAGGTCTACGAATTTCCTGGTTTTCTTTCTTATAAAGCTCATCAATCAACACCTGATCAATGTAATTCTTGTTTTTAGCTAACCTGATAGAATTAAAAGTCAACAGAGAAAGAAAACATGAATATAAAATGAAGAAAATGAAACTATGACAACTATTTGAAAAACTAAGAATAAAAAGAATACCAAGTTCTCAAAGATTTGGCTTGAATCATTTATGGATTGATGAAAATATTTGTGTTCAAATGAGCTTGAATACATGCACCTACAAATAGGTAACAACAATAAACCAACAATTGTTGTAATGCATGATATATTTAGGTAAGAAAAAAACAATTACATAGTAAAACAAAAAATCATCTCACCATGGAAGGTTCCCAAGTTGAGACTAATCAAGAGCACCATGGGCCTATTATGAATAAGATTGATCAACTGGTCTATTTCAGGAGCGCAGTAATTCTCCCAAAATGTGACAAGCATCGGTCAACATCTGGTACAACAAATAGAGACTAAAAACCATGGAAAAAATATCTAATGCTCAAAGGAGCTAATTTCAAAACTAACATTTGTACTTACTCTTGATTGACAATGACGAACTCATGAACAATGGTATAGCTACCCTGTGAGTTCACTTGTCTCGGCGAAAACATGTGCGATAACGCAAAACACACAACTGGAATAAAATTGAATATTGCAATCAAATTTTTTTCAACACTAAAAACACACTTCAAAATAAAAAGGCAAGAAGAATAACTAACTAAAGATATTATTTTCTTTCTCAGAATTTGCATCCATACTTCAAGAAGGAGTAAATTCAATGCAATTAGAGATGTGAAAGCTCAAGGACATATCAACTTGTTGGATACAACTCTTCATTTTCACAATGAACTGGTATGGGGTTGTTCCAGACTGAAAACTTTTATGTGCAACACGTGTTACTCAACTGCTACATATATAATAAGTTTCCATCGGGCTCAACCGACGTTCTCAAATTTTTAGATCACGGGTATAGATCGAAGCCTGCATGATTGTCTTCTACATGCATAATTAATAAAGAATAAGAACAATCCATAAGAACTTAAACGTGTAGGAAAATATAACTTAGTCTAACCTCTTTGTCGGCAAACATAAGAATATAAGGTTATGTTTTTAAAGTATTGATAGAAAGTAGCATCACTTTTACAAACTAGTCAGTATTTTGGGGGGTAAAACTTTTTAGACCAACACACATGTCCTCCATGGATTTTAAAACACAGAAAACACTTAACATCCAGCATAAACAATACATAAACTAGCAATAAATGTAAACAATATGCACACATGCAACAAATGAAATGCCTTTCTAAGTAACTATCAAATATGACTTTATAATGTAAAAAAGATAAACATATATAGCATTAAGAATGTCTAACAATTGTAGTTCCTGCATATCATAAGGATTACATATACAGTTCAAACGTGTAAAAGTAAACACGCAACACCATGTGCAACAAATATAAACCAAAAGTTTGGAAATTAAGCCGCATTATTGACTGTAAATTTGTTAATATTCTTGAATTTGAAGCCAGTGTACACTTTTAACACAAAAGGATACAACATGCATCTATTGATGTGATATGATAGTAAAAAAAGGAAACAATGTTTGTAAGAGAACTTACATTTAATCTTTGTTTCTATCGCCAGAAGAAAGCTAAGCACAAAAGTGGAAATTAAAAAAGGATTGATTAGCTCAGGCATTCTATCAAACACATTATAAAAAAATCATAAAAGGTAACAAGGGACATAGGAGAATAGAACTATCATTTGAAAAAGGTTAAGATAGAAAAGAAAATGTCAAGCAACTAGGTTACCTTTAGAATTGTATCAGGAAATATCCAAAAGTGCACAAACTCTCAAGACAAAAATGACATCTTATATGAACAATAAAGGAGGGTGAAGTTTTGAATGTGCAAGACATGCGTACAACGTGATGAGAAAGGAAAGAATGTAAAATGCCACAGAAACAACACTTGAAGGAAACAAAGTGTTTTCCATGTATTAGCAATACAAATAATCACATCAGAATATATAATCTTCAATGAAGAAAATGGCAAAGAGAGAGAAATTGAAGGAAATGAAAGGTTTAGTATGTATTAACAGAGAATATTCAGTGTAGAAAATGACAGAGAGAAAGAACAAATGGAATTAAAGTTAAACATTTAATGTTGACACTAAAAAAAGAAAGAAACTGTCGATTCAATGGAAAGAAGGAAAACAAAATGAAAAACACTTGAGCTAATAAAGGCCAAGAAGGGGGAAAAGGGGATTAAAAGAAACGGAAGCCAAAATGTTGTGATTCCGCAAACGAAAGAGTTGCAAGCGAAAAGCTACTGTAGAACTTCCATCTTCTCTTTTATAATATAGTAGATTCAAAGGTCATAGTTCACCTTAAAACTATGCATGTGTAGAGCTTTTCGATTTAAACAATTATGCATCCAATATAATTAATTGTTTTTTTTGTCCTTTCTATGTTTGTTTTATATTATTATTTTGATTATTATGTTATTTTATTTATTTTATATAAATATGTGTAGTAGTTATAAATAAGAATTTTTTTACACTGTTCTCTGTGGGAGTGATCTTTTTGAATTTATACTTGAACTTAAATTTGATAAGTTAGTTGGTTTAATTGGTAGATAAAAGACCTTATCACATGCTCTCCAAATGTTGTGGTCGGATACAAATGGGTTTTTCCCCTTAATTATTAGCATGATGGTAGTATATTACAAGGCTCACCTGGTTGCACATAACTTTTCTCAGATTCTAGGTTTTGATTTTGATCACACTTTCAGGTGGAGGCTTCCATTGTTCACACTAATCTTGCTATGGCCACCATGCACCGATACCCCCTCCATC
>JAULKJ010324122.1:0-19079 GCA_032355405.1 Rubia balearica
TGTGCAGTGGTAGAGACCGCTAGTGGTCTCTTACCAATTAAATATATTATTTTTTCCAATCTCTCTCTTCCACCTAACCTAAAGAGACCACCCTTTTTTGTATCCACAGTGGTAAGAGACCACTCTGCACTATACATGGAGCCCACTTGATTTTCTTTATCCTACTCATTAATTTTACCATTACCATTTAATCTAAATGAATGTGTTCACCCAAAATAAGTTGAATATAAAATTTAATAATACATTATAATAAATAAAATAAATTTAGCTTTCCGGAAAAAAATGAGAAAGCTAAAAAGTAAATAAAAAGAGTACAAAACAAACGAAATTTAGAAGGAAAATTAAAAAATAATTGGAAAAAGTTAAAAATGCGTACGAAACAATGCGTACGAAACAATCAGATTCAAAAAAGAAGGGCCGCGCACTGACAAGGCCATGTGCTTTCCCTGCCATTTCGGTCTCTTGCACGGTCTCTTACCAAGAGACTTTTGAGTGGTCTCTTAAGAGACCCCCATTGTGGGCATTTTCGGTCTCTTGAGTGGTCTCTTGAAATTAAGAGACCACCACTACACATGCCCTAAACAAAAAAATAGGGCCACATTAACAAGGGAGAACAGAAACCCAAAATTTGTAAACCCTGGAATCCTAATCCATAGGAACTTCAAAATAGAAAAAAAAAACACACTCACACATTCACACACCATATACATATCAAATTTAAGGGAAAAAATAAAAAATGAAAGTAATCTAGGGAATCTAGATACCATACCCATGAGAAAATAGGTTGAGGGACTGTTAAAATTTGAGGAAAAGTTGAATGTTTGAAGTGATTTATGAGGTGGGCTCCACACACACGCACACACGCACGCACACACACTTATATATATTCATTATGAACTATTGTGAATTCTGCCCTGGCCGGTGTGACGTTGCATATCAATCGACTTTACCGATACTAAACCGACGTATGAGTGACATCGCCTAACCTGAATGCGGGCCTTGTCATTTCAACCCACTAGTTTAGAAAATGGGTCTCACCATTTTGTCATGTGCGACGTCGTACATTAGTCAGTTTTGGCAACATGTTACCGTCGTATTAGCGACGTCGGCTTACCTAAAAGAGGGCCTTACCATTTCAGCTCTATAGGTTAGTAACTGGGCCTGTGTTTGACCAAAACCAAAGTAATTTACCTTCATAACGGTTAAAAGTATATTTAATTGAAAATTTTAAATGTCCATGAACTTTATTGTTATCTGTTTCAATCGGAATCGATTCTAGCACAACTGATGAAGTTTACAATTGTACACTTAGGTCCCTCCAAGAAGGTGGGAGAGGACGAAATGAAAAATTAGAGATACCCAGTTATCTAAATCACATTTTCAAAATCATTTTGTTCCGATTTAGGCATGAAGAAACTGGAGTATTCTTCCTTTATTTTTATTAGTATTCCATTAATACCCTTACGTGAGTGTTATTAATTAGAACGATAAATTCCACCTCATAGAATCACACAAAATTACACATTCTTGTTTTTTAATGAATTAAAAAGATAATGAAAGTCCATCCATCAATTTTTTTTAAAGTGCTAGTAAGTGTTTTAGAGTAAATTGTAGATGATATTCAATGGTTAATCGGAAGTTCTTCTGGAAGTCTCTGTGGGGTCATGCCTATTTCTTTATCACTTTCGAGGATTATAAGTTCGACTGGGGATGAAAAATGTCCCTTCTGGGATGTTTGGAATCGATTTTAGCACAACCGGTTACTTTTCAAATTTTGCACTTAGGTCCCTCTAACAAAATGAGAGAAGTCGAAATGCAAAATTGGAGATGCACTTATCTGATTCACCAAGTCACGACCACGATGTTCCGATTTGGTCATGCATGGATAGACCGAGGTAATCGTCCGTCACTTTTGTTAGTATTCCATTAATACACTTACAATAAGCGTTATGCGAATGATAAATTCTACCATATAGATCACATGAAATTTCATATTCTTAGTTTTTTATGAAATAAAATGATAATAGAATGCCGTCCATCAAATTTTATAAAGCACTAGTACATGGTCTAGAGTAAATTGTAGATGATTACTTATAAGTATACGAGGCATCATTCAGAAGAACTTGTGGAAGTGTATGTGGAATAAGACCAGTTTTTTTATTACCCTCGTCTAGTATAAGTTTGACTATGGATGTCAAAGTTTTTTTTCGGGACGATCGTAATCAGGTTTGGGACAATCGGTGAACTTTTAAATTTTTGCAATTAGGTCCTTGCAAGAAAGTGGGAGAAGTTGATATGTAAAACTGGAAATAGCATTTTGTTATTCACATTTGCAGATATCTATATATATATATATATAAGTATAGCACTAAAGAAAATCCAAACAAACACATAATAAGTAATAACAAAATGTTCAGATTTTTTAATACAAGGATAGAGTACTTTTGATAGAAATATGTATACATATTATTTATTTATTATATATGCAAAATCTTATTTTATACTGACTAACTGTTAAATGAGGACATTTATAATTAGTGAGACTCATAAGGTCATTTGATATTTACTTTTATTTATTGCAATGAGATACACATAAATTTGATAACATTTTAAAATGAATCTCAACATACAAATAATTACTTTTTAAAAAATCGAATGAGATATTATTAAAATAATTATTTTTTATTGTATTCAATATTTAACGATTTCTAACTAAATCAATTATTTCACTTCATAAATCATATGGTTTTCTTTAGATGACTAAACTTTAAAATTTTAAATAAACTTTAATTCAATTTAAATGTAAAGACACAAAATACACATAAAACTTAATTATAATATTTTAATTAATAATATCGCAGAACGTGATTACTCCGCTGGTAATTTTTAGTAGATATTCATTTTGGTGTTTGTAATGTCCCTGATTCACTCTGCTTGCAATCCCTACTTGCGGATTTATTTTTTAGCAATATTTGAACTATCTTTTGATGCCTTGATTAGTGAGGAAAAGGCTCAGGCTGCCTAGGAAGATCACCAAAGGAGATCTGAAAATGGCTCAGGCTTTTGAGCATGATAACCACATGAATTTTGAAATAGTGAATATTGATGATTTAGTTGCACATTAGGAAATTCCCTCTTAGGTCAACTTCCCACACTACAAGAAAGAAAGAAAAAAAGACCTATTATCTTCGTCCATTTTACCTTTGTTTTTTGGCTTAGAAATAACCAAAGTAAAAAAGTCCTTACCTAGGTTATTTTTTTTGAAGTAAATAATATTTTTTACCTCGGTTAAAAAATAACCGAGGTAACAATATGTTTTTATCTTGGTTATTATATTAAGAAAAGTAAAAGGTTTAAAAAGCGAATTAAATAATCTTACCGAATAGCGTGCGACGTCGCATATGTTGTTTAAAAATGCCAGCCGAAATTGCATCATATGTCGTTCCCACCGACATGTGATGCGATGGACGACCGATGTTGCAGTTATGAGATAGAGCTATTAGAGGTTAAAGTTGAAAAGGATTGACTTTGAAAAATGAGGAAGTATTATTTAAAAATTTAATAAGGTGATTTTTGTTATGTTACGATTGAAAATGGTGTAATAAGAGGGAAAACCACAACAACCAACAAGCAAAGAATTTGACGGTGGTAAAAAAGAATGAAGAAAGAAAGCCAGGGTCATACGTTATTCCTCGTTATGGCGTCTCTCTGTCTCCTCCCAATGTCCCATCATCACTATTAATTCAGGGGAATGTAAAATGACAATTAGGCACTAAAGTAGCAATCATGGTGCTACAACCACCCCAGAAATCCCGCCCTCTTATGTACACATCCAGTACCCCCTTTAAAATCCTCAACATTCCACTCCACTGCACTCATACCAAACCGCTTCCTTCACACTGTCACACAATAAGTTCCCAAACCTTTTCTGCTTGATTGTTGTTTGTATTTTCTTTTACCTCGGTTAACTTAAAAAGGTTAAAGTTGTTTGAAAATGATTGACTTCGGTCTACAAAAGTATTTGTTTAATGGTTTTTAAAACAATTCTAGAAAATGGTTATGAATGATACGGTTGAAATGGTATTTCAAATCATGCATAGATCAAATCGCACATAAAGTCAATTATATATTGTTCAAATAAGGTAGCTAAATTATTAGAAAAACAGTAGTCGTAAAAATATCTTTACAGTTAGTACATAAATTTGAATAATAATTGTCTTAGTTCCAATAGAACAAAAATTGCAATTAAATCAATCAGCTCGCATTATGATGACCTTTAAGAAAATTGGCCCCCTAGCTTCTATGACCTCAAAGAACAAGGTGTCCCCAATGCGTAGGCAGTTTTCGGAATAGAACTCACCAAAACCATTTGGTGACAGAGCCTTCTTCTTACCACCCCTAAGTACTTCATCTGCCACTCTGTCCCGTAGCACCTCAGCACAAGAGGGTTCTTGTCTTTCGACAGGAGTGGTACAATCTCCCCCGGGATGTACTAAGTCAAAAAAATATTGATTAGAAATATATATATATAATTAACAACAAATATATTAATTTAAAATACCTTACCAGAGTTGGATTTTTCCGTTCTGCTGCTTTAGAGTGCAATGGAAACACGAGCTATCAGTAGCCATTGTATGTTGTTCAAGGTTGAACACAAGAGCCTCTGGGTTGCTCCATTGTGCGGAGAACTGCATGAAAGTAAAAAATATTAATTGTGATAAAGTGTGAAGATGTATTAGTATATGTATATGTAAAATGGAAAAAGACCTGGAAAAATGGGCAACTTGAGAATCCTTCGCCAACCATTAGTTATGAATAAAAAAATGAAAATGTTTAGGGCAAACTAACCTTAAAAGTGTATGGTGCAACATCTTCCATGGGTCGCAGGTACATGTCAGTCCAAAATAGTTGCTCGGTCGGCATGTACCAGCGACGTCGCTCTGTAGTCGACAAAACCAAATGCTTGACCGACACAGAAATGAGGTCGTATATAAAAATTAAAATTAAATTTAAATGCCAGTATGCGACATTGGTAACCAATCGGTTTTACCGATGGTCAAACCGACATAGGTGTGACCTCTCATACAGAAGAATACATGACTTGGAATAAGAATGAACGATATCGTACTCGATTCAGATTTACTGATATGTAACCAACAATCAACCGACTTCGTATTCATTAGAGGCAGCTACGGGAAAAACACAGAAACCCAAAAATATGTTGCTTTAACAACAGAAAATTACACAAAAACATCCAAACACATAGTCCTAGGTTTTTATATAAGTAACTCTACACTCTAACAAATCTTAGTAAGAACTAGTAAACCAACAAATACAACACATTCACAGACCATAGCTCAAACAATGTAAAGTAACAATTACAAAAATGTAGGTTTAGAAGAGTATAAAATCATACCTTTGACAAGAGAAAAGAGAGGAGGAGATGGGAGACTGTGGGTATTCACGGGAAACTAGGGAACAAAAACTTGAATAGATTGTGAGGGACCCCATATTTATAGCAGTTTCGGAACGACGTTGTTTTGGACCCTTGTGATGTCTGCCTTGCATGCAGCGACGTCGTACCCATATCGATTTTGGCGACAATGAACCGAGTCATGATCAACATCGCGCATTTATGTGGGTCTAACAATTTCAGCCCGCAAGCATAACAAATGAGATTTCCAAGTACAAAAACAAATAACAGTCACTTTATCACCAGTAAATAGTACCTTACTGCAACAACATTTGTTTTTGTTGTGTATGAGATGTCCTTTACCTAGGGAAATAGTCAGTGAACAGTTCAAATTTATTAAAAATTTGTGGTCAAAATTTTTTTGCTAGTTTCAGAATGATTGAAACAAATTATTCATTACACCCAAGCCTTTTCTAGTTTTGTGAATGATCTAACTATTAAAACTTTTTTTAATATGGTAGGTTCAATATTAAGGATTCAATAACATTAACATAACATTCAACAAAACTACTGGAATTCAATAACATTTAATAACATTAAAAGTGCATTAAAACAACATTCGATAACGTTAAAATAAAATTCGAATAAATTTGTTAAATTTATTCCAAATTCTAGGCAGTAAATCTAAAATCAGGAGGGAAGAATGATGACATTGAACACTATAGGCCCAGAACAATCTAACAGCTCAAAGTAGAGCGTGTCCCTAACCCTCAGTTCCTCTTTATCAAGAAACTTTCTAAAACCCTTTGGGGTCAGGGTTTTGAGCCTCTTTTTCCCCAATTAGTGCATGAGATACTCCCTTCTGTCATACCACAAGACAATAGTCACCTTAGCATTTGGTAGGAGTTCCACGATCAGGCTTGGGACGTACTAAATTATAAACAGAAAACCACCGCTAGTATACATGAATGTAATCTAGAGAAAATGTTAATTGAAAATAAAATACATGTGTAATGGGGAGGACTTACCGAAATTGTATTTGAACCGAAGTTCGTTTGGGTCAATGTGCGGACAAAATGTGGAATGATATTGCCGAATGAAGTCTGCGCATGGGCCTCATCCAAATGGCCACCGATCTGCATTGGTCAATGAGATTATTACAAATTAAATTAGAATAGAAGTAATCAAATAAAAGGAATTTACGTAGCAAACCAAAAAAAATTGCTCACCTCAATTGGGGAATGACCACTCAAACTCTCATTGTCAGCCATGATTCCTAAAATTTATATTGTCACAGATGATTAATATAATGATAGATAGGAATTGATTCAATATGAATTGGTTCAATTAATCTTTTTATTCGGTTATGGGTTCCTCATACATGTTAGTCCAAAATAATGGCACAACCGAAATGTACAAGCACGCTGACCTGTCGGTCTAACATAATGGCATTCAGGTACGAGCGACGTTGCTCACCTGTCGGTAAAATTGATTGTTTAATTGATAAGAGAGCAACGTTTCAGACATGCAAAACCGTACAAATAAAGATGAGCGACGTCACACAACGATCGCTCCAAATGAAGGGGGATCAAAGGGTCAGGGACGTCGCATTCAAACATAGCAGTTAAATTAACAACAGAAAATGAGAGAAATGAAAGGTCATAAACCTAAAAATGGGCCACAGAATTGGGGGAGAACATAAGACAAAAAAGTTTGTTCCATAGAAAATTTGAAACAGAATACAACAAACACATTCACACACCATATACATAACAATTTTAAGGAAAAATAGAAGAAAACAAAAAGAGAAAGGAATCTAAAGAATCTGGACACCATACCTTTTAAAAGAGGGGTTTGGGGACTCTTGAAATTTGAGGGAGAGTTAAATGTTTGAAGTGATTTATGAGGTGATCTCCATATATATATATATATATTCGTTTGGAACCTGTGTGAATTTTTCCTTGGCATTTGTGATGTCGCACATAACTCAACCTTACCGATATACAACCGGTGTGTGATCGACGTTGGTTTACCTGAATGTGGGCCTAACCATTTCATCCTACTAGCATGATAAATGGACCTTACCTCAGTATGTGTGAAGTTGTACATAACTCAATTTTACCGATTTATGACGATGTATGACCACCGTCGATTAACCTGAATGTGGGCCTCACCATTTCAGCCCACTAGCATGGCAAATGGGGTCACGTTTAACCAAAATGATATATGTGACCTTAATAATGGTTAATGGTAAACTACTACTTAAAATTTATAATTGTCCATGTACTATATTAACATCTGGTTCAATCTAAATCGATTTTAGCAGAATCAGTGAACTTTTTCTTTTTGCACTTATGTCTTTCCAAGAGGATGAGAGAGGTCGAAATGCAAAATTGGAGATACCCAATTATCTATTTCGTTGTCACAATCATGTTGTTCCAATACAGGCATCAACGAATCAGGGTATTCGTCCCTTATTTTTATTAGTGTTCCATTAATTCCCTTTCGATGAGTGTTATTAGAACGATAATTTCTACCACATGGAATCACAGAAAATTACATATTCTATATTTTTTATGAATTCAAAAGATGATTAAATTCCATCCAGCAATTTATTAAAAGCGCTAGTATGTGGTTTAAAGTAAATCGTAGATGATTACTTATCAGTATGCAAGGGTTAATCAGAAAATCTTGTGTAAGTCTCTTTAGGTTCATGCCAGTTTATTTATCACTTTCGGGGATTATAAGTTCAACTAGGGATGGAAAAGGTCCATTCCGGGATGATCAGAATCGATTTTGTGAATTTCATTGAACTTTTTAATTTTTGCACTTAGGTCCCTCCAAGAAAGTGGGAGAAGTCAAAATTCAAAATTGGTGATACCCTTATATAATTCACATTTTCACAACCACGATGTTCCAATTTGTCCATGAACGCGTTAGCGGAATGGGCTCAAATTATTCACAGACAGTACATGATGAAACTTTGTAGATATTACACTATGGCCCAAACTTCCTTGCATGTTCACTACACTTCAGAACTCTGCACCCAAACATTAGCACAAAATTCTGATATGGAGATTTTGTGTACTGTCTAAGAGGGACGTGAACCGGTGTAATCGCCCGTCATTTTTATTATTATTCCATTAATACCCTTACGATAAGCATTATGAGAATGATAATTTCCAACACATAGATTCACGTGAAATTCATATTATAGGTTTTTTATGGAATAAAAAAATAATAAAATTCCATCCATCAAATTTTAGAAAGCGCTAGTACGTGATCTAGAGTAAATTGTAGTTGATTACTTAAAAGTATACAAGGGTCAATCATAAGAACTTGTCGAAGTCTATGTGGAATAAGACCAGTTTATATACTGCTCTAAGTTATTATAAGTTCGATTAGGGATGACAACGTTTCTTTTCGGGACAATCAGAATCGAGTTTGGGACAACCGGTGAATTTTTTAATTTTTGCACTTACGCTCCTCCAAGAAAGTGGGAGAAGTCAAAATGCAAAATTGGAGATAAAAAAATTTTATTCACATTTTCACGACAATTTTTTTCCAATTTGGGCATAAAAGGGCTAACGGAAGGATCCGCAATCTTAAGACGGACTATTTTACGACACTTTTCAAAATTAGACTATAGCTCTTATGTGCGACGTTGCAATTGTGTCGCATAGAATGAACATAAAACCGACCCCGACCGACATCGGTCAACCTGAAATTTCGAGCGGGAACCAAAAATTTGAACCAAAATTCCCCCAAACCCTATTTCAAGTAAATAATATTCAGCACTGACACCTATTTCCCATCTCAGCATACTTCCTCCAAACCCAACTCCACACCATCCTTTCTACTCACACCATTACAAAAATTATAGAGTTCAACCTAATTACTTCTCTCAAACATCAGGATGGAGATGCCAAGACAACTATCACCATAAATGAAGACATTCCACGACTTGATCAAACATTCTAGGGCTAAGTGACATGGCTGGACCGATGACAAGGTCAAGAACGAAGCTTAGAAATGCATCATTGAATTCTTTGATTGATCAATTTTATGATGAACAACTCAAGACCAAATGGCTAGGGCTTGGATTAATTATTCAAGCTTGTCGATTAACTGAAGACGTCGTGAAGAACACTATTCTCTTTTTCCCACTAGGTTTTTTGACGAGGTAGTGTGATCTTTGTAAAATGTTGTAAAATTATTTTGGTAAAACTACTTTTTACATGTTGAGATTAATGTCGTCCAAGAATGACTATATTATGTGTATTTCATTTGGGGACGGCCCAATTCTAACATAAATTTTGTTTCTGGTGTATTGGTTGTAATAGGAAAAGGAAAGTTATTGATGGACTTTCAGCATTTAGATGACGGACCTGTCATTTCACTGGTCGCCCTGACAGTGTTAATACCGTACAACATAGACAATGGAGGTTCAATACAATTAATCTTTCAAATTCATATCAACCTTATATATTTTAATATATTTTAACATGTATTTGTAATATATGTTATAGTTTTGTGGTTTTTAACATGTCATTCTTTACCACATTAATTGAATAACAATTGATCGTTGTATGATATTTAACCATTTCACGAGTTATCGAATATTAAGTAACATATCATGGCTATCGATGAACGACTGTTTGTGCTATCAGATATTAAATATTATAAAATTGTACGAGAAATGATGTTTCCATGATTAATCTGCGATGTCACACATCAATTGGGGAAGAGATTACACCTTATTGACGTTGCACAAACCGGCATCGATTTTTTTGTGACGTCGGCCATTCAACACAACGTCATTTCATCAATGATCCACGTCAAAAGGCCCACAACGTAGGTGCCCCACAACAAAGGATGTCGCTTACCAGCATCTGCGATGTTATTTCTACAATTCATACACGTTATTTCTACAATTCACACACGAGCATTGTGCTCGTACAACACCTTTTTAGAAGCATCTTAAAATGCTAACGTAATAAACGGTTCTACCAATGGCATGTAATCGGGTGATTTTCTAAGATCATTGACAATGAGTTTATTCCAATCTTACAAGTTAATTACAATAAAACTCATTAGAATTCTCACAACAATAATCATAAGTCAACCCTAATTAACCTAATTAGAAACCATAATTCAATATATATATATATATATATATATATGATGCTCTTTGTTGTATTAACTTTAATTCTTCATAAACGGACCAGAAATGGGAGAAACCCCTTGAAATTTGATTGTTTCATCCAAACTCAAAACCCATTTTCAAATTTAACGTTCTTCGAAAACCAACCTCCGGAACATAGAACATGGACAAGAATGCACTTCTGATTTGAAGGAAACTTGTTATAAATATCTGAAGGAAGCTTGTTACAAACTTGTAACAGGCATCGAGTCTAGCTTCCAAACTCGGAAATGATGTCAAACAAAAGTAATTTGTCATAACTGCCTTTAATTATTGCTAAATAAAGGCGGTTATAACCTTAACTGCCTTTGAATAACCTTAATTAAAGGTGGTTATTTATAAACTGCCTTTCATGGCGGTTTAATCACCTTTAATGAGATTAAGCGATCCCCAAATAGGGATTCCAAACTCGAAATCGATTCACCAAGGCGGTTCCTCTTTTTTTTCCGGAACCGCCTTCTAATGCTTTCTTTTGTAGGATTCTCTATTAGTGACAATGGGTACAGTTGAAAAGTTTTTGAAATTAAAGAGGACGGTGTGAAAAATTAACAACATATTCTTTGTCATTTTGTGTAATTTTCAAATTATGCCATTTTTATTGGGATAGGAGTATATAAAATTTTATTTGGTGAAAAATAATATTAG
The DNA here is from genome assembly GCA_032355405.1 of Rubia balearica. Classification (NCBI taxonomy): domain Eukaryota; kingdom Viridiplantae; phylum Streptophyta; class Magnoliopsida; order Gentianales; family Rubiaceae; genus Rubia; species Rubia balearica. The sequence goes on from JAULKJ010324122.1 coordinate 11,262, forward strand.
AAATAATAAATCATCTATATATTAATTAAGTCTATTTATTGGTACTCCCTCTGTCCCTGCCTAATTTGCAGTGAGAAAATTTTAAGGAGAAAATTTCAGTAGTGGAAAGCATGGGTAAAAGCTGACCAGAAGTGACATATTCCCACTCCCATGTTAGGAAAACAGTGCCCGAATTAGATGTTACTATTCAAAATTTGACTTGATTAAAAATAAGTTGATGCTCTGATTTTTCCCACCATAACTCTAATTTTTTGCTTCAACTTTTAAAAGTTGGAGCCAAATTTTACACTTCACTGCTACAGTAATATATTCAAAAATCCTGGCATTTACATCTATAAAAGGAGCATTCATTGCTCATCTCAGCACAACATTAAAGGCACTTAGATAGCTCTCAGAAAAAATAAAATGGCCAGTCCAAAAAGCTGGTCCTAATATCGTAGGGTCTGTTCTTTTTCTTCTTCACTGAGCTTGGCCGGAAATGCTGTGATGGTTGGCCGGAATTTTACCAATGAAGAAAGGCATCAACTTGCTGTTTTTCTGCTCCAGCATACTGATGGAGTGAAAAATTGCAGGGGCAAAATGGAAGAGGCAGTAGCCAGATGGGGGGGTTTCCCTCCGAACAGTGAGCCTGATCTGGGCAAGGGTGAAGGAGCAGCTGCAAAATGGAGAAGCTATGAATGCAAGGTCCCGCCGACATGGTCGAGCAACACCAAATAAGAAGCCAATCGACCTTGAAGCTCTGATGGCCTTGCCGTTGAGAGATAGACGAACCTGCAGGAGTACAGCTGTTGGTTTACATGTAAGCAAGAGCACCGTACAGCAGGCTGTGACAAGCAAAATCATCAAGAGCCACACAAACGCTGTTCATCCATGCCTAACTGTGGAATGCAAAACACAAAGGCTGGAATGGTGTCTTAATCACATCCAATGCAACATGCATTTCAAAGACATGCACAACATAATCCACATCGACGAGAAATGGTTCTATCTAACCGAGGCAACAACCAGGTACTTACGAGCACCTACAGAATAAGAACCATATAGAGCAACACAAAACAAGCATTACATTCCTAAACCAATGTTTCTATGTGCTGTTTGTCAGCCCCTTTTCGACCATGAGGGGAATGTTTTATTTGATGGTAAAATAAGGGTGTTCCCATATGTTGAATACAAGGCAGCAAAGAATAACAACATAAATAGGCAAGGAGGAACTATGGTTCTTACTCCCGTAGGATACATAAACCGAGAATACATTAGGAAGAAGCTAATAGATGAACTGATTCCATCCATCAAAGCTAGGTGGCCAACTTGGGCCAGCAAACATATTTTTATACAGCAAGATAATGCAAGCTCACATATATTGGCCAATGACCTAGAGTTATAGCAGCAGCCAATTCAGACGTTTTTTCAATAAGGTTAGTGTGTCAGCCTTCCAAATCATCATATTTGAACATTTTAGACTTGGGCTTTTTCGCTAGAATTCAAAGTTTACAGTACCAAAACCCTAGCTCAACTCTAGAAGGACTCTTAGGGGTTGTGCATGATGCTTTTGATAGAGAAATACCCAAAACACTGGATGATATTTTTCTATCTTTGAAACATGTCATGATTGAAATTATGAAATGTATGGGGGGGAATGGTTTCAAAATGCCACACAAGGGTAAACAGAGGCTGAGAAAACTTAGAATTCTGCTGACAAACCTAACGGTTGACTCAGAAATTGTAAGGCTTGTTTGGAGCACTTACAATCAATTGGAAGAGTAGACACAGTTCAGGATTTGTTGCTGAGCATGGAGATAGTGTAGGAAGGAATGGAGGAAAATATTTTGAAGGTTGTGCTTCTAGATGTATATTCTAGGGTAAACATGTCTTTTGGTTTTATTAACATGTTTATAGGGCAACCTATAAAATATGAGGGTGTTAATCTCTCTTTTGTAATGCAATGCATTTCAGAATCATTTGTAAATCCAGCAGATTTTCATTTCATGAAATACCCAAGTCCAAAAATGTTCCAATTAACAACTAAAAACTGGCTACGAAACAGTAACACAGAGAGCAGAAATGTACAAGAATCACATAGACGCCGTCCAAATGTTTCCATAAAGCAGAAACGTGGTTACATCATTTTTAGGTGTACACCTTACATTTATCATCATTAAAGGATTGCTGCTATAAATCGGGTAATCTCAGAGCTGTTTTCATTTCATTTTAATGCCCCGCTAAGAACAGTTCAGATTTTAAATCGAACCGCATGGCTGCATTATAGAGAAGTCATAATCACAGCTTCATCACAGATTTTGACGTAGTTACAAATAATGCCCCGCCAAGAACAACACTGCTCGAAGGCAGTGCCGCATGGCTGCATTAATCATAACCACAACCTAACTTCTTCCTAACACTCTCAGTTCAGGTTTAACAGTAACTACGTGCGGAACCTACATTTTCTACGGACAACTAACATCAGCGGTCAACGTTATCCGGACATGGAGAAGCTGACAACAGGACAACAATTTAGAGAAACATGTCAAGTAGTATCCAGAATCAACCCAAACCGGACATTCACAAGAAAAGAACATGCACTATAAATATAATGGAATACCACGTAATGTCCAGAATCAACCCAAACTGGAAATGTATTAAACAACAATGAAACACCTAGTTGAACATAAGAATGCAAGTTGTGTCTGGAATCAACCCAAACCGGACATGCAATGCACAAAATTAGCTTATCATAACATATGAAGACAGTTATTTTCCGAAATTAACCCAAACCAGACATGCACAGAAGGGAGGCAGATGGATATTTTAAATAACAACAAATCATGTCCAGAATCAACCCAAACCGAACAGGAACAAAATAGAATCTCTGACAAATTTTTTTAGAAAAATAGGGCCATATTATTTCCCGGCTTGATTTCCTGGAAGTACAAGGGCAGAAAACAAAAGTTAGAATCAGGGAAAATCAGAGAGATTTTGTTAAGCGTTAAATGAAACTGAACTGAAGTATTGTCAAGTCGTACAACCTGTAAATCACTTGTCCTTTCAGGAAGAGGTTTGAGGTCGAGTTCTCGAGTTTGCATCAGCAGCTGTGAACTCCGCTATCGTTTCGGGGAGTAGAACACCATACTCAGAGTTATCATGAATGCTCCATTTTGGTTTTTCTATATTGCGCACATAAGTGGACCAGTTTTTTTGGATAGTTACAGGCACCGAAATCATAGAAACCGGGCTCACCCCATTTAATACTATGATAATCTATGTTCGGGTCATACTGTGGGGACTCACGTTCAGGTGACTCGGCTTGACATTGAGTTTCAAGTGGTTTGGTTTCTGCATTGACTTGCTCATTACCCTCGCCAGTCCAGAAATTGGTCATAGCAGACCAGGAATCAAATTCTATTGGACTGAAGTGAGTAGCTTCTGGTATGTCTGAGCAATTAAAGGAATCAGGTGCAACAATGTCATACAGTTCTTCCAAAAAGGTATATGCCTGAAAGTCAGAATCTCCAGCACAAGCCTGTGCTGGAGAATGTGATGATGCACCCAGATTGGCCTTCGAGGGCAGGCTTTGGGATGATAGTTCTTCTCCAACCTTAACCCTGTCATCGGTATCTATGGGTGCACTAATCACAAAAGGAAGCTGTGATTTTTAACACATGAATACACAACAAACAGTACCGACAACCTTACCAACGGATACCGAAGTTTTAAAAAACATCACAATCGAAGAACTAAGATATACCCTGCCGATCAAGTTAACAACCCTAACTAAGATACAGATCGGAGAACCAAACAAATGGACCATAACGTTGAAGACAGAAAGGACAAAGTAAATCCAGTACATTACCACAGACATGCATGCTCATTCAATAACATCAATTCATTCCATTTTTCATGTGAGGCTCATAGATTTGGATGACACATGATAGAGACAGAGCACAAACATACTCACAAATGCAAATTTAAACAACAACCAGCACAAATACATATAAACCGTTCACAAAAACCAGATCGGTAAAATAAACCATTGGAAAATGAACTGGCCGACATAATACAACCAAACCCGAAGCTGTCAAATCCATTCAGGGTATAACCCTAAGTACAAACTTTTTAAGGCGAATTGAAATAAGACGGAAACCATAAAAAACACCAAATTTTGCAAAAACCCTAACACGGCTGAGGCATGGAAACGGACAGGGTAACTAGCATGAAGCCCTTAACGAGAAATAGATCTAAGCCTATTTCCAAGACCCCATCCTAAAGAAAAGCCAACCATGATAAAGATATGAGGAAAAAAGAAAAACAAACATGTGCAAAACGATAGAGAGAGCAGGACAAGTAAACCCTTGACATTGCGGAACTTAAAATTGAAAAAGGTAAATGAAAGCGAAAATTTACCGGCAAGAAGATGTTACTACGACGACAGGGTTTACAATTGAGGGCAGCGGAGGCTAGGGTTTCGGATGAACACAAGAGGAAACAGAGAGAGCAAGAGGGAGATGAATGAGTTTTTGGAGGATAAGAACGCAAAAAGAAGGGATTAAGGGAAGAGTGAAGATTTTGGAGATTGATGAGGGAGCGTTGGAGAGCCAACCATGCATAATAATTATGCCTCAAATGACGAGATGTATTAAAGTTGGGTCAACTTTAATCAGATGGCCAAATTTAAAATCTGAGCCTTTAATTTGGTCTTAAACACAACAAACCCTAATCAAGCCCAATAAGCCCAACGAAAATAATAGGTAAGAGTGTGTAATATTTTCAAAAGTTAAGGGCATTCATGACTTTCCAAGGCTGGTCAATGAACCATTTTTGGCAAGTTCAGAATGGGTGCAATTTGTGGTGGGACACCCAAAAATTGAAAGTGAGTAATTTAAGCTGGGACGTAGGGAGTATAATATTCCATAAATCCAATTCCACAATTGTAGGGATTTCCCATAAATCCATTATGCTTCATAAACGTCTGAATCAATGTTGCATACTTTCCATATTTCCATAATTCAATATTTACGCAATATGATTAAATCCTTTTAGCCTTCAACTTTTCGTCTGTTCCAACATAGAAAGTTTTCGCACACATGAAGTGTTCTTCATTTCAAACTCTGATTTTAATCATATCCCTTTGAGATAGGAATTATCAAATATAATCCCTTAAAGAAAGGAAATATAATATCTCGTCCACATCTCTACCATAGCCGAATATTCCAAATCAATTCCAATTCCATGAATCTAATTCAATCTCATAAATATATGAATTGATATATTCTCCAATAAAAACACTATAAACGAAAATACTTCTTCTTCTCGAATTACAACTCCAAACATTCCTTCTTTTATGCTTCAACACAACCATTCCATATTTGCATAACTTCCACAAATTGTCAACTAGACAAATCTGGACTTTACAATACGTCTTAGGGTGTGTTGTAGTAAAATACAGGGTGATTTAGCAAAACCCAAATTTTATGTGCGGAAAGTAGTACTCCCTCAGTTTTTATTTATGGAACCATAGGTTTAGATGATTGAAATTAGGTGAAGAAAATGAATTGATGAAATTGAATGTAGAAAGTATAAAGTAAAATGAGTGGATGAAATTGAAAGAATCTTTTGAAAAGAGTGTCAAATAAAAGAAAACATCCATTTAAAGTACGTGTGTCACAAATAACAAAACAAAGAGAGCATGTGGGGGGGAGGGGACAATATTATGTTGATATGTACATGTGTTGGAAAGTTAATAGCAGTTTTGTTTTATAATTTTTTCATCATATTTAACACTCGTAATAATATTATTGGTCTCTCACTCCCACAAACTACTTTTCCATCCATCTCATAGCATAAGGACTTCACTTCTAATTACGTGATACTCCTTGATTTCTTAAGTGAATTTTTTGAAAAGACATGTTTTACACTGATAGATGTAGAGTTATTGTATAAATAACAAAATTTATAATTGGGGATTTTTTTACTAGAGCAAGATTTTTTTTAAATGGGGGGAAAATTGGCAAACTTTCATGCAAATTATCAAAAGGATGAATAAAATATGATTTATGTCTAAATTCTCTTACTCCCTCTATCCCAAATTAAACTACATAGAATCTTTTTCACGATTTTCAAGAAATATGTTTGACCATTAATATATTTAACTGCGTATAATAACAACAAATAAAAATTTACTATTTAGAAACTACTTACTATGACGAATCCAACAATATCACATATGATAATACTATTATTTATACATTTATTCAAATACGTGGTCAAAGTTTGATAGTATTGACTTGTCAAATAGTAAAATTGCAGTTTAAATTGGGACAAATGGAGTATTTTTTTTCTCCTCTCTCTTTTCTTCTCTTCCTACGAGCAGATCTGGGATCTCTCACCTTTTCCCCCAATTCTTCATCATTTTTTTCTTTCTGCGGGAAAATTACATCTTCCAGGTTTGTTATGTTTACTTTTTCATCTTAACTTTCTGATCTTCTCAATATTAGCATATGAAATTGGTCAATTTCAAAAGGAGTTTTAGGTTTTCCCTATTTTTTAATTTTTTGATTTTGATATTGTGCAATTGTGCTTGCAACTTGTTCAGTCATGATTTAAAGGTAGTTAATCGAAACTAATTTTGTGTATTGTGTTTTTTGTTGTTGTTGAAGATGAACATATTTTTTCCCCAATTTTCTGCAATTTTTTCTGCTGTTATAACTAATGTGAATGATGTTTTATTGCATTGAAAGATGTTTTCTGCAGTTTTTAGTTTTGTTGATATTCATGCAAATTCAATTGATATTTATGCGTAACTTGCTGAGATTTGTTGTTTTAAATTATACCATTTAAATAAAGGTGTAGAGGTTTCATAGCAGTTTGATTTTTAAATTGCGCCGATTGATGTTTATACTTTTTACATTTTAGTTGACGATTCTGTTTCTATAATCCATTTTATTGATTTTTATGCATTTTTAGTTGATATTTATGTGTACATATATATATATATATTAATGTTTATGCATATTCAACTAATGTTGTCTCAATACCATTTGAGTTTTGTTGTTTTTCTAATTTTTTTATAGTGTCCAGATACTAATTGTGTTATTTTAATCTCTTTCGGTGTTTATGTTCATGTTTAGGTTTTTTGTTAATGTTTCGGTTTTAGGGATTATGTTGCTAATAATAATGATCAATGTTTGCATTCTTCGCTTTCGATTTTCTAAAGATAAGTCAACTTGAAGTTACTCAGTGAGGGATGAAAGTTGAATCGAGTTCAAAGATGGAGAAAGTAAAGTTAGAATGACTGCTTGTTTGATATTTGTGTTTTTAGAATAGTGTTTGTAGTGTTTGTTATGGTTTAAGAAAAGTGAATGTTTTGACCATTATGTCTTAGCATTAAATGACTTTAGGTTGAGGTCAATTTTTTTGAGTTGAGTATTACATATATTCTAATTCATTTTCAATACTGCATCAGTCAGATTTTACCAACAATGTTGAAGTTTTTCATTTTCAAAATAAAACTTATGCAGATTTCTATTTTTTAACACCACTGACGAACGTCAAATGCATGGTTTTCTTAGGGCATTTAACATCTCTTTTCAATGCTTTTGTTGGTGGATAGTTAGGCTTAGATAATTTTTGTATAATAGGAAGTTAAAACCATCATGTTTGGTTTTTCTATGCAACTTCTCTATTTTGTGAGTCAATTGTGAACTTAACGTGATTTTTCCCTTGTGAGTGTCAAGATATCTTTTTGTGTGCTTAAAGTGTAGATCACTCATGAGTGAAGGTCATCTGCAAGGATGGTAGTAGATAGAAGGCGAATCACATGGTTGG
>JAULKJ010324123.1:0-10340 GCA_032355405.1 Rubia balearica
GAATTACTCTTTAAGGAAAGCGTACGTAACGCGACTCACATCGATATCCAAGAAATTTTTTACCACTATCATCCAAGGGTGATTATACCGTTCCATTGGAATGAAGTATTACAACAAGTTACCCAACATTTATCCAGCTGAATTGACTCTGAATCCCCACATTCTAGTGCCATCCAAGTCTCCAAGAACATGTAGTCGTCGGTCAAAGGATAGCTCATTTCTTGTCTAGAGAGTTAATACAAAAATCGTTCCCATCAATTTCCAAAGGCTACAAATAGCCAATACGAGAAATCATTCCAAGGAACTTTTTTGAACCATTCTTGTAAACACTGGAACCAATACTGAGCATCCCCTTCATGGTATGGCTGTAACAACATAATCTTCACTTCATCTGGAACTATTGAGAAGACTTCATCACACTGCTCTGACCACTACCTCAGATTGTTACTGGAAAACGATGAAAAAACCATCGCCAAAATCTCTGAGAGCTTTAACAACCATTGAACAAATCATCAAGCCGAGGAACGTCGACTCTAATACCAATTATTACGATCTCAATCACCAAATTTGGATAAAAGAGTAAAAGAACAATATTTGGGAGTAAAACTCCAGAATTTGAGAAGACAAAGCAGAGAAAGGTTTAGATGAGAAAGAGAATCAATGGCGATCTTCCAGTTTTACTCAACTAATAGATAGTTCCTACGGTTAAAACTAATCTATTAATACTACTACAGATAGTAACCGCCTTGGCCGGATTTGCAACAACTTTCTCCGTTGAATGAGGTTTACCCACCGTCCGTCCAACTCTTAGATATATTTCAATTGTTTAAACCATGTAAAATTACTCTTTTACCTCTTGATTATGAAAATTTCTTTCAATCTATCCAGAAAACTATTATGATCTGAAAAGATCTAACAAGAATGACAAAAAAAAATGTCCCTATGACACAAAAATCCCTTTGATATTATCAGAAAATTGAAAGAGAATGGAAAGGAAATTGGAAATATAGTGAATGTGATCTTTCTACCTCTTGAAAGATGTTAACTGAAACTTCCTATTTATATACACCTGTATCATCCTAACGACTAACTGATTTTGGCTAACTCCCAATGGTTGGAACCGTTGCTTCATTTTACTTTGCTCCTGGGTTGCTTGATTGCTGGATTGTTACCGATTAGGTGTGTAGTAAAATTACCCTCCTGATCTTGGCCTCTATGATACTCTCTTCTCCTTAATTTGAAGCTTGACCTCTCAAGCTTTGAAATTAGGGAACTGGTTGGAAATGAAAACTGCATCTTCCTACAACACTTCTTCTTTTGAAAGTTCCGCCCATTCCACCAACCATTGAACCACTGAAGTATTGTTTCTGGTGATAAGCCGTCTTTGTATGACACAAGAAGGCAACAAAATTGGTACACCATTTATCTCGGTATCTGATATTTCCATTCGGAGGGTCCTATATGATTTTTTAGCAGTGAAACATGAAAGAATTGGTGTAGCTTACTTTGAGCAGGTAACTTTAACTTGTAAGCTACCTCCCAATCTTTTGTAAGACTTAATAAGAACCAAAGAACCTGGAAGATGGTTTCATATCGGTTCCATTATTCAAATATTTTTGCTGATAATTCTGGAGTATCAAATAAACCCGATCCCCAACAGATAGAACTCTTTTTGTCCTTCTTAAATCGACAAATTGTTTCATTAAAACTTGCCATACATTTGGTGCCTAATTACGTTCCATCTCTCCACTCATCCCTCAAAATTCATCCCCATTTTAAGAACTCATCCCACATTTTCAAAATCCATCCCCCGAAATTCATCCCCATTGTAGATGCTCTAAACTCTTAGTACCAATCCCACTGCTTTTTTTTATTACTTATTCACTCCCCTTTGTGTTACAACCCTTTACTTTGAATTTTCACTTCCTCTCTCTCATTTTTCAGACCAATTTTTTTATCACATATCAGCAAATCTACTCCCTCTTACAGTCCCAGTGGAGCTTTCTCCAATAGACCTTTCTGATCCTTTAGTAACTCAGTACTACTAATAATCTTCCTTATTTCATCTCTTGGTAACCTTGACAAAGAACATGCAGCTATATTAGTACTGTTGGGATTATATTGTATCTGAAAATCCAACCCCAAAAGCATAGTAATTCATTCGTGCTGGAGAGCATTGTTATTTTTTTTATCAATAAGTTATTTCAAACTTTGATGCATGTTTGGATGATAAAATAATTTCAAACCAAACAATGTCTCCATTTGTCGATGGTCATTACTAATGTAAATAACTTTTTTTCATAAGTAGTGAACCCTTATTCCATGGACAAAAAGTCTTACTTAAGTAGACAGTTAGCCTTTGTTCCTGCATTAAGACTGCACACATACCATGTTTGGATGCATTTAAACTCTTGTAAAACTCGGGCATTTTAAGCACCGAAGCCATAGTCAGTATACTTTTCAGTTCTCGGAAAGGTTTGGTTGCTTCTTTAGACCAAGAAAAAACATTCTTCTTGAGAAGATGGTGTAAAGGCTTGCAAATCATTCCATAATTAGCTTTGAATCTCCTATAGTATCCCGTTAAACCCAAGAATCCCCTCAATTATTTTACATTCCTTGGGCAAGGCCACTTCTCTATACATGTAATATTTTTGAGTCCATCTCAAGCCCTTCTCCTGATATCACATGTCCCAAATACTCCATCCTTGAACCAGAAAATACACATTTCGATATCTTTGCATATAAATAATGCTTCCTTGGGATGTCTAAAACCTGCCTCAAATGATTAACATTATCATCTAAGGTTTGACTATACACTAAGATATCATCAAAGAACACCAGAACAAATTTTCTCAGACATTTAGCAAAGATATGATTAATTAAAGCTTGGAAAGTTGTTGGAGCATTTGTTAATCCAAATGGCATCACAATAGACTCGAAGTGACCGCTATGAGTTTGAAAAGCTAATTTTGGGATATCTTCCATCCCAACTCTAATTAGGTGGTATCTAAAACCTCAAATCAAGTTTAGGAAAATACTCTGAATCATGGAATTCATCAATTAATTCATCAATGACTGGGATAGGGAACTTTTCTTTTATTGTGGCTTCATTTAGCTTCTTGTAGTCAATTCAAATTACCAGCTCGAATCATTCTTTCTAACATTTCAGCAACCTATCTCTCAATTTCAAATTTGTGCGTATGAGGGTACCAGTAAGGCCTTATCTTGATGGGTTAAGAATCTACTTTCAATATAATTTGATGGTCAATGTCCCTTTCGGTGGTAATTAATTTTGAACGAAAAAAATGTCAAAGGATTGATATAGAACCTACTTAACCACCTTAGGGATTTTTATATTAGTAATGATGTTATCTTTTATCACAGCTTATGTGCTCAACTGATGTAGCTAGTTAGGTTCTTGCCTTCTTGGTATGGGCACAACTTGCTTTAGTTGGAAACTGGTGTATACCTAGCCCAACAACTAAAAGCTACTGACTCCTAAGGCCCAGCCCAATCTCGATTCACGAACAGTCAAGGCCATTAAGCCTAAGTCCAAGTCAACCACGAACCGATAAATGTGAAACATGGTGATCGTGGATCCAACCATAAACCGAGAAAGATGAAATAAAGAAAAGCACATAGACACAAACCAAAAAGATAGTGATCATAGTGTGATCCACAATCTCAAATACTGACAATAACATGACCACGATTGGCTATAAATACAGGGAGAGCAACACTGGCTAGGGTAAGTGATACTAACTTAGAAATTCTAGTTCTCTAAGGAAAAGCTTGACATAATTGTCGGAGAATTTTCCTCGGAATTACTTCTGTGATATGTTTTGTAGGAAGAGACATTTCACGGTGAATAGCGGGTGCTTTACTTGGTTGGATTACCACATTATTTAACGTTAACTGTGGGGACGGAAAAATTTTCATTTTAAAATCCTTCAAGTAAATAATGGTGTTCACTAGAAGTGAAAAAAGCCACAACCATCAGACATAAGAAAATGGTGGCACTCAACGAAGCAGGCATCCCAGCCAAAACCAAGAACATGTCTCTAGCAGAGAAAGGAAAAATAGTAAGGAAGATACGGAGGATGATGAGGAGGAAGCAGAATCTCCGAACACAAACCAAGAAAAAGAGAGGAGAGCTTTCGCAGCATTTTTAGAAGCAAACAAAGTAAGCCTGTACAATCAGTTCTTACACACGCTCAAGCTAAAATCCCCAAGAGTAAATAAAAGACCAAGTCAAGGGCATGAGAACCTTAAGTACAAAGATGAATTAGAGGATAAAGTGGAAGATAACAATGCGGATAAATCACCATTGGCACCGCATCTTCGAGATTATAAAATGCCAAAGGACTTCAAGCTTGCTTTGCATGTTAAAATCTATGGTGGAACCATAGGCCAGGAAGAATTCCTATATCTATATTGCTTCAGCATGAGATTTTACGATGCAGAAATTGAATTGGTGTGCAAGGTTTTCCCTATTTTTTATTGGGAATAACGATCACATGTTACAAAGAATTGTCAAATGGAAGCATTAAGTCTTGGGCACAGTTGTCAGATTTGTTTTTGGGCAACTTCTATCAGATGTAGACATTCACCAACCCAATTGTAGACCTAAACAACATAGCTCAACGAAGTGATAAAAGTCTCACAGAATATCATAGTAGGCTCATCATAGAAAGTATGCAGGTTCACAATCTTTCATTCCAATCCTTTTTGGGAACATTTGCAGGAGGCAAGTGATCAGGAGAATTATAAAAAGAACTCATGAAAAACATGCCCGGAAACCCAAGAGAATGGTAAAAAAAATGATTGAGCAATGTGTGCGAACTGAAGAAGCGAATAACCGCAAGATAGAGCGGGAGCTAGGTGAGAAAAGAATGATGGAAGATACACATAATGGATTTATTAAAAAAAGGAAAAGAAGCATCTCTTCCAAGGGAAGAGAGTCAGGGATGTAGGTCACATCATTCCAAGAAACACCTCTGAAAAAGCCAAGAAAATAAATATGCAAGCAAACAGAGAGTTATTTCATGAACATGCACCAATGATAGTACCTTACGATAAGAGATCCAGAAAATACTATTGTGCCTTTCACAAAGACCATGGCCATGACATCGAGTACTGCAGAGATCTAAGGAGGCAGATAGAGGAGAACTTGAGGAATGGCTATTTGAGCCAGTACAAGAAAGAAGATGGAGGAAGCCGGTACAACGAAGCCAACAAGGCAAGGATATCCGTAGCTAAAAACCAGGGTGTAGTGAGCACACAGATAAAAAGTCAGAAGATGACAGCAGCGGTGGATTATGATGAAGGAATAGTAACCGAGGCTCCAGAAAAAGTAATCCGATCTATACATGGGTCAACTGAATCACTATCCAACAAGGCGTGGAAATCCAAGGCTAGGTATTCACCACCACAGGAGCCTGCCAACAAGAGGCTTCGCTCGGACGAGAAAGTAACATTTAGCGAAGAGAATGTGGTTCCAAATGTTTCACCTCATAATGACCCAATGGTCATTCCCGATAAAATTGGAAATGCAATGGTTCATAGAGTATTTGTGGATGATGGGAGTGCAGTAGAGATCTTATTTGTCAATTTCTTTGATAGGCTAGGTTCAAGCGGGTTGATCTAAAAAAGTCCACATCCTTACTCGTAGAATTTATAGGACGAGCAGAGACACCCTTGGGTAACATACAACTGCTCGTTACTATTGGTGAAAGTGTTAGAAATTGTACCATCATGTGTGACTTCGTAGCCATGGACGCACCAAGCCCATTTAATGTCATCACCAGAAGTCCCTGGTGAAATGGTCCCCATACCACTTAGTAATGAAGTTCCCAACTCCAGCTGGAATCACAACAATAATAGGAAACCAACAAACAGTGAGGCAGTGGATGGTCATTGCGATGAAAATGGGGAAAAGTTTGGAACAAACGAAAAAGGTTAGCGCTGTCTCAGATGGCGGCTTATTCAGGCAGTCAGAGCCAGCAATAGACCTGGGAGAGGAAACCAAAGTCGTTACCCTGGATGACGAAGACACTTCTAAGTGTGTTAAAATAGGAAAACATCTGCCAGATCTGGAGAGAGAAAAGATCATAAAAATTCTGTGAAGTCATAAAGATATGCTCGTATGGAGTGTGTGGAACATGGGAGGAGTTGACCTAATAATTGCTACCCATTATTTAATATCAGCAATTCAGTTAAAAAGTTAAGTTAAAGCAACGAAGCTTCGCTAGTGATAGGCAGAAAGCAATTGAAGAGGAAATAACAGCTCTGCTTTAGGCTAGTATTCTAAAGGAGGTAACCTATCTGAAATGATTAGCGAACCCAGTGATGGTAAAAAAATGCAGACGCATGATAGAGAATGTGTATAGACTTCACTTATTTAAATAAAGCATGCCCAAATGATTGTTATACTTTGCCTAAAATTGATCATCTAGTTGAAGAAATTTCTGGATATGAAGTCCAAGCCTTCTAGGATGTGTATAAAGGATACCAAAAATACTGATGAACCCAGAAAACGCAGAGAAGACGGCGTTCATAACGAGCTTTGGAATATTTTGTTACGTAAAAATGTCGTTTGGTCAAAAAATGTAGGAGCAACATATCAGAGAGTGATCGACAATGAATTTTGCAATCAAATAGGATGAAATTTGGAATAAAATATCGAAGACATGGTTGTCAAAAATAATAAGGATTGGTAACTTTGTGGAAGACATGAAAGAAATGTTGGATACACTAAGTAAGATAGAAATGAATCTTAATCCAAAAAATGCATAATTGGAGTAGGCACAGGGAAATTCTTAGGATACAAGGTATCCTCCAGGGGTATCGAGGCCAATCCATAGAAAATACAATCTATAGTTGACCTTTCTCAACTGCGAACAGTAAAAGAAGTTCAAATATTAATAGGATCGTTGGCAGCACTTAGAAGATTTGTTTCAAAGGTAGCTGAGAAACATTTTCCACTTTTTGAAGTCCTTAAGAAGGTGAAGAAGTTTATCTGGAACAAGGAAATTCAAAGCATATGAGTCCTTGAAGGAGCATCGATAGGCATTGTCAATTTTTGAAATCACCAATCCCTAGAGAAACACTATATCTATACTTGGCGGTTTAAAAAAGTGCAATAATCTCACTTTTGGTACGTCAAGAAGGCAAAAAACAAGTATTGGTGTACTACATTAGTAGAATACTACTAAGTAAGGAGAGGGCGTACATGCCAGTTGAAATATTAATCCTAGCTTTGGTATACTTAGCAAGAAGGTTGCAAACCTATTTCCACAGTTATGGGATCGTTTTCTATACTGATTACCCAATCAAATAAATCCTAAGCAAGCCTGAAGCATATAGTAGAATGACCAAGTAGCCTCTTGAATTGGGGCAATATGAGATCCAATTCCAACCACGAACTGCAATCAAGGCACTAGCCTTAGCAGACTTCATCGCAGAGATGATGAGCAAAGATGCGTAAGACGCGAATACGCAACAAAATTTTGGAATCAACAAAGAGAAATCCAAGTGAGTGGACATCGCATGGAAGTTGTTCGTGGATAGAGCATCTAGCAAAGAAGGTTGAAGTGCAGGACTACTATTAGTCAACCTAGAAGAACGGGAGAACATATATTCACTCTGTTTTGACTTTCCACTCACCAACAATTAAGCAAAATATGAAGCATTTATATGTGGCTTAAACCTTACAAAAAGGATGAATTTCAAAAGCAAGTGATTCACAAATAGTAGTCCAGCAAGTGAAGAGAGACTACGAAGTACAGGAAGAACAACTGATAAAATACTTAAGGAGAGGTCGTCAGCTCATCGCTCAAATTAAATATTTTGATCCAACATGTGCCAAGAAGCAAAAATACAAAAGAAGATGCCCTAAGTAAGCTAGAAAAATCTAGGTTCGATTCATTGTTCGGACACACAGATGTAAAAGTGGAGGTCATTCTAGTCAGAAGTACAGTAATAAAAATTGTTTCAATGGTTTAGACAGAAGAGGTAAACTGGATGACACCGTTGATAGATTACTTCGCAAGAGAAAAGTTTCCAACAGACAAGATACAAGCTAGAAAGTTGAAACAACGATCTCACATCTACGTTCATGAAGGGGGAATCTTATATAATAAAAAAATTCTTATCTTTATGGATAAAGTGTGTAGGACCATCACAATCAGGTGAGATCTTGAAACAAGTGCACAAATGATTATGTGAAATGCACCAAGGGTCTCAAAAAATTGCAAAGAAGGTAATTCAGGCAGGATATTATTGGCCAACTATGTTCAACGATGCGCACAACTTCGTGCTCAATTGCAGAAGTATCCAAATTAATGCCCCTATATCACATAAACCTCAGGCTGCTTTAATGGGAGTGTATAGAGCATGGTTGTTCATTAAATGGGGAATTGACCTGGTCAGACCTTTCCCAAAGGGCACTGGTAATGCGAGATTCTTAAGTGTGGAAATCAATTACTTCACAAAATGGGTGTAAGCAAAGCCATTGGGAAGAGTCACGGTGGAAGTAACTACGAAGTTTGTTTGGAAGAACATAGTTTGTTGCTTTGGGGTCCCATAAACTATCATCACAGATAATGGCACATAGTTCACAAACGGAACCTTTATTGAATAGTGCTCGAAGTTTGGGATTGCATCGTTAACCCACCCCCAAGAAAATGGTCAGGTAGAAATAACCAACAAAACCATAGTTCAGGGTATCCAAAAAAAAGTTGGAAGGAAAGCGAACTGGTTGGGTAAAAGAGATACTCAACACCTTATGGTAGTACAGAACAATAGTTTGACAACCAATGGGAGAAACACCTTGAAGTATGGCCTATGGCCATGAGGCAGTAATACCAGTAGAAATCGGGAATTCAACCCTTCGAGTAGAAGAATACAAGGAAGACGACAACCTCGAAATGATGAGATTGGAGTTGAACCAACTCGAATAAAAGATATAGTGGGTAACAATCACGGAGACGAAGTACAAAGAAAATATGGCTAGAGCATACAATCAGAAAGTCTAGGAGATGCAAT
Organism: Rubia balearica; assembly: GCA_032355405.1. Classification (NCBI taxonomy): domain Eukaryota; kingdom Viridiplantae; phylum Streptophyta; class Magnoliopsida; order Gentianales; family Rubiaceae; genus Rubia; species Rubia balearica. The sequence goes on from JAULKJ010324123.1 coordinate 9,046, forward strand.
TTCAAAGTGGTGACTTTGTGCTGTGAAAAAATTAAGCGAGCCTAGCAGAAGAAAAAGAAAGTTAAACCCAAAGTGGGAAGTCCCGTACAAGATAGCGAAAGCGCACTGATCAAACTTCTATGAGTTATAAAGATTGGATGGCAGTAGAGTCCCCAAAACTTGGCATATGATCAACCTTATAAATTTTATGTGTACGATCTAAGGTGAAGGGTAGGAAAAATCCATTTATATGGAAGCCGTGAGATGATCATTAGCGATGATTGCTTCATTGTTTTTGTTTTGAAAGAAATATTATTGCTGTCGTACATTATAAATATCAAAAAGCGTCTTTGAAGGCAACACATTTTTCATGTCCTTTACTTACATTGTTTGCATAAAAAGAACAACGCAAAAAAATTGAGTCTAACCAATTGCGAAGCAACAACTTACAAATTGTCAATTTTGAAAGCTCTATATCTTAAAACATCGCAATCTTATTTCCGCAAGCCATAGATATTGCACAAAGACAAATATGTCTACAAAAATAGCGACGTAAGCATGCAATAGATCTTGCAGTTTGCACAATACAGTTCTCGGGTTCGCAAGCTATAGATCTTGCAATTTCATAAATTTTACTAAGCAAGCCATAGATCTTGAAAAAAGGCAGATATGTCCTCAAAGGCGACCAAAGAAAGCAATAGATCTTGCAAGTTTTCAGAATACAAACTTTAATTTTGCAAGCTACAGATCTTTAAAAATAGGCAAATATGAAAGAAATATCAACAATGAAAACAAACTATAAGTTATAAAACCTCGCATGGTGAAGGTTCAAAAACTTAAGCACGAAAGAAAATGATCTCTTCGATGCATTAACAAACGAACAAGAGGAAATGCAAAAGGCACAAAACTTCGTAGAGGTAGATTGAAAAAAATCTAAACTACAAAACACAGGTCAATATAAAAGTACTACTTTGAGCATTCCGAGAAACAAACTAGTACATCAAGCACAAGAAGAAAAAGAAAAACTATTTGATGCGCAAGATGATCCAGAGGAAGAACCGCAACAACGACGAGGATGAGATTGCTCAGCTTCGCGAAGAAATCACTCAGCCTCGCGCTCATCATCTATGATATGGTCATAATGCCATTTCATGTCTAAGTAGGGAGATGTGGGAGGTCGCCTTCGTGCCTCTCAAAGATAGTATTTATAGGCCCTAATTGAGGCTAACTACTAGAAAGTAGATAGTAGCAAGTCAGGGTCATTCATGAGGAAAAGGGAGTTTTATCGAGTGTTAAACATAGTTAAAAAGCACACG
>JAULKJ010324133.1:0-10339 GCA_032355405.1 Rubia balearica
TCTAGCACGTGTTTATGTAAGTATCAGTGTATTAAGAAATGCATGCCCAATCCTTGTTCTTATGGTTCAGAACCTGAATCCATCTTTTGAACTGGTTTTATGTTAATTTCGCGAACACGGTACATTTTATGGAAATGCAGTCAGGTAAGATAGCACTAGAGCATGCGGCATTGATTGGTTTCCGTGAAGTGGTTCAGCTTCTGTTACTTTTCCCATTCCATGTTATCCTGATTGGAGCATCAATGGAGTAATGCAGCATGTTAGATCAAAAGAAGCGACAGCACTGGTATTGTTACAGTTATTTTTCTCAAAAGAGTTCTCACTTAACCAATTTATCACATGCAGTTTCAATGCTCACTGTATTCTCATCAGATAGTCCTTACTTATGTTGCTACGAGTAAAAAGTACAAACATTTGTCATACAGAGAATCCGTGGTTAGGTGCTCTTTCTTAACTGTTATATTTAACCTAATTATTGTTTGAAGTGAGCACCCACTTTAGCATATCTTCTTCTCTGTAGAACCATTGTCTTTTTCTTTTCTTTTTTTAGCTGTTTATTGGACGTATTCAACACTTGGTGATTGTCAACTGTGGAATGGTAATTTGATTGTAAGTATAAATGAGGAGATTGCATGTATAAGAATGTTTGACGTTGCTGGGTTCCTTGGGTGAAATATGTTGCCTCTTAGACTGGAACTGTGCAATTTAAAGTATTATGAGAGAACCTAGTTGAAACAACGAATGATATGATAAGCGTGAAAGAGGCCATTTTTATGTGAATGGCTCATCAGTTTTTCCCCATTGTTATGAAGATTAGTACTACAAGTGAAGATACCTCGGCAGTGTGTTCTATTTACCATTCATTATTTTTGGTTCTAGGTGCAGAGATCAGTCTTATTCATAAAATCTGGTTCATCTTCTTAATATTGTGCTGGTGCTGTGGTTTTCTGAAGACATCTCGTTTTTGACTCTCTTCTTTTGGGTGGTGTGGTCACCAGAGAAAGTCCAAGCAGAAAGAGCTATTTCTGTTGGGAAAAGCAAAGGGAGGAGAGGCTTTTGAGAGAAGATTATATGGAGCAATGTATTGGTATACACAGGTAATAACAGTAGCTTTCCAACAAGAGCTGGTACTTTGAATATCTTGGGTGGGTTTATGAGCGCTTTCATATGATTTTGATTATCATACATATTTCTTTAGCCTGAGAATTGTGGTTACAGAACGGGGTGGTTGATTGCACAATTTTGTTCATAATCTAGAATCCCATTTGGTTGAGCTGCAGGCAGTGGAGGCTGATCGAACTGATCAAAAGTACTGTCTAATAGGAGCTTGTGCTGGACCCACTTGAATGAAGGTGAACGTGCATTGGAGGATGCACAGGCTTGCATCGCACTGGAGCCCGGTTGGGCAAAGGCCCACTATAGAGAGGGTGCAGCTTGGAATGTTCTCAAGGTAGGAGTTTATATAAGTTTTCATTCCCCATAGTAGGATATTGAAGTGTTGGTAAGGAATTACAAGTGTTTTATTAACTGTGTTTTCATTTGTGCAGGATTATAAGAAGGCAGCAGAAGCATTTTCTCGGGCTTTGGATCTTGATCCTGGTAGCAAGGAGATTGAAAAGGCATATAGGTAAGATTTTGCATCATTTTATAAGTAGCATTTTGTTCTCGACTGCTGGTCTTTGTAACCAAGTTTTCATTGACTTCATTTACTCTGTTGAATATAGGGCAGCTCGAGCTGAGCATAACAAGGGTAGCCACTAGAATGTGGACTAAGAAACTTACAGTAGAATATTTTGGCCAAGAATGATGCTACTTTTGTATAGCTCCATATTTTGATCGATAAATTTTGTGCATCCGTCAGGTGCAGTATGTAGTAGATATCCTTGAAATTCTGGCTTTAGTTCCTAGGTCTAGTTATGGCAGTATGTTTAGAAAACCCTTATTTTGGACAACCATGGCTTATGCAGAAAGCGTTTAGTTAGTTTGCAACTGTTACTATGCATCTCTTTCATTCAAAAAGTAGATATAGATGAAAAGTTTCAGCTATGAGTGTCTTGTGTTTTGGTTGATTTGGTATGCAACAGGCTCGCCAAAACAAAGGAGACATTAGCGTAAACGACATGGACAAATTTTTTCAAGTAGAAAATGATGAGAGAAATGTTTGACTATATGAACAAGTGAAATTATGCGGGGCTATTTTTCTCTATTTTCCTCTAGTTTTTGTATGTAATATTGAGGGAAAATTTTGTATACCTGGAGTTTCTCTATTTTTCGTATATATTACTGAGGAGAAAGTCTCCTCTCCGGTTTAGGCCGACTAACCCTTAGATGAGCGTCTAACAAACTCCTTTTCTGTAAATTCTGGGTAAATATAACAATGCTCCCTCCGTCCCACCATTATTGGCAAAGTCAAATTTTCGAAGTCAAATTTGTCAAACTTTGACCATAAATATAAATTAATATACATATAATAAATATATAATGTGATATATTTGTTGAATTCATTTTAACATATATATTCTAAATATCAACTTTTTATACGGAATTGGTATGTGTAGCTAGAGTTATTGATGGTCAAACATAATCATTGAAGACCTTAGCAACAGTAATTTGGCCATTAATGCCGGAACGGAGGGAGTATTATTTTTTGCTCTTTTTTCAGAAGTCCCCAAGATTACATGAACTTTTCTGCAATAAACAAAAGAAACACAAAAAACGGAAAACCCTCCTCAGAATCCTCTTCCTCAATTTTCCTTAAACTCAAAACACCAAAAACCTCAATTCTGCATTAATTAATGAAGCAATTTCATCAAATTGCTGCAATTATGTCTGTTTGGAACGATATGAGTTCAATCGATAAATAATTAAGAAGGTAAATTATCAATTTATTTCAAATTTGAAAAACAAAACTAGAGTTTACCAAGAAAATTGTGTTACAACATCGATTCTTACTGTTAATAGCATGCTCAATGTTGATAAACAATACACATTAGCGCCCTCTCTCTATCTTCTAAATTCTCTCATTCTCTTTAAGCCTTGACTGAAAATTGAACGATAACGGCTAGTTTCTACCTATATTCCGATCAACTGCAACCAACAGCTGAACCTGGGGACTGGCCAAGCTTTTCCTCTATGGCAACTACCAACTCCACCACTCAAAACACTATCAACTCAGTTCGTTCCTTCGCCCAAACAGTAGCCCAACGATCTCCCCCAATTGCCTCATTCTCATCGTCGATTTTAAACCTAATGCCGATTACCCAACACAAAGGCGAACTCTCACGTCTCTACTCTCTTGAATAGATTGAAAGGTTGGCTTTCCCTTACAAGAATGCTCTAATAGGAAATTTCCCCAAAGGCAAACCAACCACGGAGAAGATAAAAGATTTCCAGACAATCGGTTTTACAGGTAAGTTCCAGGTTGGTGCTCTGGACTTCAAGAATATCCTTATTAGATTTTAAAATATTGAAGATTTTCAGAGATGTTGGATTTAAAGAGTCTGGTCTCTAAATGGTAATACTATGAGAATCCTAATATGGACACCTTACTTTAAGCCTAACTCTTAATCTTCTATTGTTTCGTAACTTTTACGTCGAAGGGACAGATAACTCACTTACATCAAAAGGATGAATTACACCCCTTTTTACTCACACCGAAAAAATGAAATACAAAGCTGCTTACGATCACATGTCAAACGTTGTGATCGATTTTTATATTGTATGTTGAACATATTGAGTGGTTATCAAAAAAATCAAGAAGCTCCCTCTTACACTAAGTATGTTGAACATATTGATTGGTTATCTACTCTATGGATTCCTAGGCTATATGCCACATCCAGTTATCTACTTTACGATTTGTTATCTACTTTACAAGTTGCAGTCTATGACGACAAAGTCTTCTAGGGGTGAGACGTTATCAGTAATAATGGGTGTCCTTCGACTGAGGGGGTAGTGTACCGAAGGAGACCACCGCCGAAAGTCAAAGGACACCCTCCTCGATTCCAATTTCATTGTTAAGGAATTATATTCCTAGCGCTACATCCAACTATAAGATTTATGATGACCTACATGCTCGGTGCTACATTTTAAGCAATTATCTACTCAACATTCGTGTGCCTAGAGCAACAATATCCCAATCTACGTCAAAGCTACGTTAGGCGTACCTCGATAAATATAAATACTACAACACATTGAATAATATATGTTACAAGTATAAACTCTCTCGAAGACCCTAAGAGAGCCTCAATGATGGAGTTTCATCGAGAGTTCCACTCCTGAGGTAAGAATCGTTGTGCAAAACCTTCAGACACTGTATCACGGGTTTTGATAGTCCCTCACAAGACATTTCTCTCCTCCTCAGATAACTTGTTTTGCTCTACCATCTCGTTGACGTGAGCTTGAAACCTCCTTGCCTCATATGGTCGAGTGACTATCATTACACCGGGATTCTAAATTCCACCTGACATGAATTAAGTCATGCTTAACCTTCTTCAAACTCGAGGATAGGTCACAGCCAAATGTTGACGACACGTATTTAATGCCTCTTTTTTATTCATACACTGCGAAGGTAAAGTTCATTAAATTTTTTTACAAAGGTGTGAGGCAGTAAGTAGAGAAGGGGAAACTCATACACTTTTATCTACACTAGGGTTTTCCTCCTACTTGGAAACATGGGCATATGTCGAGAGGTACCACACATTCCTCACGAATATCGAGGCACAGGGTGGTGAGGCCAACACACCGTCAAACGTCTCAATGAAGGCATCATTTCCTTCCATGCAGCACATCTGGACAACTCTAGAGTTAGCCTTTGCATATGAGGAAGGCACTGTGTCATGATCAACACCTCAAAAATTCCTCGGAAGTAAAGAGTTTCCTCGAGCCCCTTGATGAGCTCAAAGGAAGGGAGCTTTCCCCCACTTGGCTATCAACTATTCATTAGTAGGGGGGTTGACATTATTTGCCAAAGGCCCAGTCCAACCAATAGGCAAAAAGGCATCAAAATCCTTAGCCATGTCGTTGCACCCAGCTTTCTTTACAGTCTGAGCCAAGTCTAGAAACAAGTATCGAAACCCCTTTTGTCTTGGTCATCTTGTTAGTGTAGGCTTTGAGTAAAGAATACTGGCACTGACATTATACACCTGCTCCAAAGCCTTGCTTATGAATCTTGTTTTTTCTTCCTCGAGCCTCGATGTTGAAGACTCGATATTAGAATCCCCCCTTTGTAAAGGAAGATAAATTGCTCGGAAGCATAAGATTTCGAGAAACCCTTCAAGCAAGGAAAGATACTCAACAGATGTGATAAGTAGCCATTAAAACCCTAAGGGTGGGTCCATTAAAACTTTTTGAATTCGAAACTAAAGAATAACTATCTTAGAAAACTTAAGTGTTTATGTCATACTGACAGGCTCAAAAACCATATATTCTCGACTCTCGAGATCATCGGTTATAATTTATATCCCTCAATGGATCAATATTTTAAAATATGTCGATAAGTTATGGCCCTTCGAGCCCTTTGATCCACATATAACTTTTTGGGGGGCTTTTGATGATACTCTCGTATGAAGTTAAAGTTGGGCCGCAACCCAACTCATTAAATAATATCATTGGGTTAGATTAGCACAATAGGGTTAAGTTATGTATGTGTCAATATTTTCATTTATTACATATTAGAGTTTAATTGCTATAAATGTGGAGGTATGTCATTCTTTTTTTTCCATTCACTATTATCCCTTCTTTCTCATATCAATGACTGTTTTTCTCATCAGAGGGTCTTTCCCCCTGATAATTCTGGGGGCTTTTTCTTGCAGGTCACATACTAAAGATCTGGTGGTGCAGCTTCTTGATAGGTCAAAGAAGCATCAATCACCTGAGACTCAACAATCACAAGATTTCATTTTAAAAAATAGTTGCAAGATTTAGAACTCTAAGAGAAATACCCTGAGTTTTTGGTTCGCAGACAGTGGCTGACTTCTTGATTGATCCTCAAAGCAAGGAAGAAAAACCATAGAATTTTTCTTCGTCGGCGGGAGAATGGAGAAGGGTTTTCGGCCGTTGAAATGGAGGAAAAGTGAACAAGAAAATGGAAAGAGATTAAAGTTATGTTTGGCAGAGTTGTGCTTATTAGAAAAGTTGGCTTATTTTAAAAGTAAGGGTAGACCAGCTTCTGCTTTTCCTCAAAAAATAGGTTCTACTTTCAAAATAAGCTGCTTTTTAGCACTTTACTAAATACTAAAATGTGTTTTGCTTATAAACACAAAAGTTCTGCCAAACATAGCCTAAGTTTTCTCTGCGAGTGTGAAACGATAACTAATTAATTAGAGAGTTAAATTTTGACTAAATCAATAGATGAGATGAGATTATATATATGGTTAAGATTTGTTGTAAAAATATGGGTGTATATTGAACCATTTCCTTTAGGGCGAACGATTTCAGAGGGCCTCTAACTCTTCCCATCCTTCACCTTTGGCCCTCCATTTATTTTTTAAATAGTTTTTCCCCTGAACTAACAAAAGTGATAAATCGTAGCCCTTGTGTCTGGTAAAAGCGTCAAGTTCACTCAAAACGTTAAATTTAGGGGTAAATTAGTAATTTCACATTGGGCGAACGACTTCAGGGGCCTTCCAACTCTTCCCATTGGTCACCTTTGGCCCCACATTTATTTTTTGAATAATTTTCCCCTCTAAATTAACAAAGTGCTGAATTGTAACCCTTCCGTCCGGTTAAAGCGTCAAGTTCAGTAAAAAACGTCAATTGTAAGGGCAAAATAGTCATTTTCCATTTTCCCATTTCTATTTTTTTCTATTTTCCTTTATTTTTCCCTCTCCCTTTCTTTTTATTTTCTATTTCCCATTTTCTCTTTCGGTCACCGCTGTCCCATTTTTTTTTCTTCTGTTTCCCTGCACTCCTTGAACAACCTCCACCTGTCTGTCGTGATAGTGGCGGGGGATGAAGGCTGGGCTAGGGTTTGGGCTGGGATGGCGGTCTACACTTCTTAAATTTCCAGACCCGATGGGACTCAAACCCGAAAAGGATCCACACCCGAACCGAAACCCAAACTCGAAAAGGACCCACACTCGAACCAAACCTGAATCCGAACCCGAAAAGGACCTGTGCCTGAAAGATACCAAATCATATCCGACTACTACTTATTCGAAAGAAACCGAATCGATGCTAACCCGAATTTGAAGAGATTCAAATTAATTTTAAGCCAAACCGAACAAGACCCGAATATCATTTTATAGTGTGTATATAATTTTTGTTGTATTAAATTTTTACTTGATCATATTAAATTGACAATAACATTACAATCATAAAAAATAAAATACATTATTATTTATTAATATGTTATTTAAGATTACAATAACACATAAATTTAAAATTGTAATAAATAGTATAATTAGATGAAATTAATTCAAGATTATTTTTTAAATGTATGCATTAAATGAAAGAACATTGTAAATTATTAATTCATAATTAATTTAAAATTATTTTTATAAGCTAAGGTTAATATTACTTAGTTATTTTATTTATGGCAAAGTTTTGGGAAAACCCATCTTTCCATAGGCATATGGAAAGACGAGATTGAATTAGAATTATAAAAGGGTAAAAAAATTAGTTGTAATATTAAAATTTTATTTTACAACGTGTGGTTATAAGTTTATGATCCGATTAATTCAACCCAAAATTTTTAGCTTGATTTCTTGTAATTTGCAGTTTAAGCCCTGGTCTTTCTATAAGTTATGGAAAAACCGTTTTTCAAGAGTCTTTATTTATTACTACAATACTAACTTTTTGAATATTAACTTTTTGTGCCAAAAATATTACTACTCCCTCCGTCCCAGGGGAATCTGCACACTTTCCTTTTTTGGTTGTCCCAGGCAAATCTGCACACTTTCTTTATTTGGCAAATAATACAACCTGTAAATACTAAACTACCCTTACCGAATTTAACAAATTACTCAAAGCCCAACCCATTAAGTAACTAATCAATCCATTCAAATAAATGAAACCCCAATTATTCTCCTAATTAAACACACCAGAATTTTCAAATTGATACCCACTACTCTCTCTGTCATTCAATATTCTCAACCGACACCCACCACCAATAAATTGATCTCGGGCAGTGAAAATCTTTACTCCACATCTCTCCCAACGTTCTTTTTCTTTGTTCTTATCATCCCCACTTCACACATCTGCTCTCCCTCTCTCTCAAACCCTAGCCGCTGCCCCATTTTTATCTCCTCATCTATAAACTCATATTCGTTGTTATCATTTACGGATCTGAAACTCTATGTCGTCGCCCTCGTGTTCGTCCGACCGGTCCTGCCGGCGTTGCTCCCTATGTTATGTTTCAGATACTTATAGCCCCGATGAGTTCGTTCCTGAGACGGAGGTGGATGATGCCACCTCCGAGTGGCGGCCTGACACCACCGTCCGCGTAGCGGCGATGCCGGAGTCTTCCAATCGGCGATCCAGACGAAATCCGGGAACTCCAGGCGTCGCCGACGGCGAGATCGAGTTCGGGAAACCTTCAAAGCCACTGCATGTTCCATTTTCCCATGAGGTTGGAGGCGACCTAACCGTCGCCGGTGAAAATCACCCGCCGGGAGTTGGAGAACCCGAATCTGGTCAGAATGTGCGACACTCAGTCGGTGACGATGAAGGTCAACCATCCGCTGGTGGCATCGCGTCATCTCTGGTGTTGGAGGGCACCAGATCTGAGGTGAACTCCGACGACACCACATACGGCAGCAACGAGGTCTTATACTTGTTGTGTCCGTGGTTGAGGGAGAAAAGACGTGCAGAGAGGCGTTAAAATTAGGGTTCTGCTAGCTTCGTACAAAAAGCACGAAAAAAGTTAAGTGAAAACGATTTACCTTTTCAGTTGTTGCATATTTTTCTTATCATCCACCGAGTTTATTTCGTTTCTAATGATTTTGCCTGTTGTCAGGGTTCGGGAGGTCGGCCACCCCCTTTTGTTTGATGGTGACTGAAAAAAGGGATTTCGACTAAGCCTTAAATGAGAAAATTATGAAAGTTCTGAACAAATGAAAGTGTTGCTTCGCATAAGGTGATACCATTCCTGTTCTTCAACTCTATGAACTGGTTTGCTGTCCTGTCGTTGGCATTATTTATGTTCTTGATGCGATACCTGTTGGCTTGCCGCCTATTCCGTGTTTGCTGCTTTAATCCATGTGGCTTGCCGCCAAGTGTTTGTTAATTTTGAATAATGAAAGCTTGCTGCCTACTGTATGGTTGTCGTAATTATTGTGGGATTGTGGGCTACTGTGTTGCTGTTGCTGTGTTGCTGTGCTTGTTAATTTTGATTAATGAAAGCTTGCCGCCTACTGTCTGCTTGTTGCACAAATTAATGTGGCCTGCTTGCGTTTGTGTGTGTATCCTGTGGTTGAAATTGAACCTATGCTGCATCAACCCGAACCTGATGCTTTTTGTCATTGAACCAAACATCTCCTTCTACATCTTCCTTGTTCTATGGTGAACCTGGCTTGTGCAATGCATCTTCCCCATCCGAACTTGTTATTTGCATCTTCCCCTGCTGTTGTGTGTTGTGCCTTAACCTGAACCATCAGTTTGCATAATCCTTCTTTGGTCACTTCTGTGTATAATTTTAAACCAGTATGTACCCGAAAACAATAAAAACCCGATGACGATGGGAAGATGCACAAATGATGAGAGCAACCAGCACCTAAGTGTGCTCGGGACGGCTCGATGACTTGTGTTGTCCGACCTGAGGGTTCCCTAACTAAAACCCTTACTTCTCTGGGTTTGGGGTTCTGGCAGTTACTGGGAGCTACATGTTGCTTAAACTGACCTCATTCTTTGCATCTCCTATGTTCGCTTGCGAATGTGTTATCCGTTTCGGCCTTTTTCTTCTCTGGTTGTGCATTCGTGTATCCAGTTGCATTTTTATGAAAAAGGAAAAAGAGTAAATGACAATTGAGAGGACAGATTTAAAAAAAAGGGTAAATGACATTAGCATAATGTGCATTTATCCGGGGTTGGTCTAGGAACATCCCATTCAAACCAAAAGTGGGATGTTCCTGGCTTACAAAATTTGCCAAACAACCAACCCCCAAAATGTTTTACACTACAGCATTCATGGTTGATAACCTAATGAAACCATCAATGGCATGATGGTTTCATCCAGTGCCCTCTCATTCATTAGATGCTCAATGCTGCCTCTCACTACTTCTTCATCTACCTGCAGTAGTCTTGGTAGAGTCCCATTTCTTATGTGCCTGTCCTTGTTCATGTGTGGCATCTTGTACCTATTTGACCCACGTGCTTTCAAGATCTCTATCATTGATTGTTGATG
>JAULKJ010324152.1:0-10338 GCA_032355405.1 Rubia balearica
ATACGAGTGGGAAGATCAACCAACAACTTGATCCCATCCTACTGGAATTTCAAGAAAGTCCAGTCCCAGGACATCCTTGCGGAGTGACAAAAAATGCGAAACAGCGTAACAGAAGGTTGAATACAAAGGAGGCGGCACAGGATCTCAAAGCCTAAGACAACCCTAACACAATTTTGGGGAACGTCGGTTAAGCCTAACTCATAGAAGGGAGAAAGAGGAAGCCGGAGATAACACTGCTCGAAAGTCTCGAGATAAATAGCAACCATGCCCACGGGAACGTCTGGGATTGTTTGGCTAACTCCAGGGAGCAATTAATGGTCCGGGTTGTAATTAAAAATGAGGTTTCGGGCATTGAAGGTGGCCTCTATAACACGGAGAGTCACGCGAAACTCAGGTTAGTTGTATCGCAGTATGAATCTGCCTTGGTGAGACCGACGATGAAAACCATGGTAATAAAATAAAATGACGAAAAGTAGAAAGATAAGAGAAGGAAGAAAGGGTACCTGGAAGAAGGTTAAAAGTCACCGGAGAACCAAAAACCCGAGCAAAATATATAGATGGAATCGCAGAGAGGGGAAGCAGTGAAAAGATAATGATGAAGGATACGAACGGGCGAAAAGAGAAAAGAAGATAGAGCAGAGCAGATAATTAACTCGACAGACAGGGCGATAAAAAGTATTGACAACTACCTTGAGAGAGAGCAAAAATTAATCAGCCAGCATGCAAAAAATCGTCAGAATGGGACACGTGACGGCATCTAGACAGGTAGTGTAACCGTCAATGGGTGCCTTAATAAAAAGGAGATCATGCATTGGCGGGCGGTTTCAAAACCAAAAAGGACCACCAAAATACCCAGAAAATATGGAAATAGCTCCCAGGGACGCTACCCGGTCCCTGGTAGTTAATGTTTAAAGGCAGGAAAAACCAGGCTACGATACAGCCACTGACCTGGAGGTCGACCTACCTGATCAGGCCATTGGCTGGGGGACTTGATAATGTATGAGTCTAATGGCCCAGTAAGGAGAAAGAGGGCAGGAACACGAAGCCTGTTTACCCCAGGGACGCTACCTTGGCGTAGGGTCAGACATGTAGCGGCTTGACGGGAGCTGATGGGAAAGCTCTAGTCCCATCAGCCACCAAACCACATATAACGAGGAAGAGTGTAAGACAAGAGGTAAGATTTTCCAATCAGTCTACTATTCACTTATATACGCTTCTACATGTCTTCAATGGCTAACGGGAGTGTCGGAGCAGGCACGGCTCTGAGCCTTCCTGCCTGCCTGACCTCTCTCTCTGCCAGTCTTGTAGGTTTAGGTGCATATTGGCCTGGTACGGATCATCGTTGAACATGCTACAAATTTTGGTATTAACAAAGAACAAGGTTACATTAAATCTTAAAGCTACAAACATAATTCAGGGAGGCTGAGGGCCAATATATTTGGTGTCAGACGGGTTGCGGAGATGATGCAGTCACGGTGGAAAATAGGCCTCGGCGGGGATGCTGTCACGCTGGAGAATGGCCCATGGCGAAGAAGCAGTCACTGCAGAGAACGGGTCACAGCGGAGAGAACTTGCAGTCATGACGGAGAACGGGTTGCGGCAGAGAGCGAGTCACAGCGGAGAGAAAACTCCGCGACAGGGAGAGCGAGTCATGGTAATGTGCAGGGAGGCGAGGCGAGGTGTTGCCACATGGTGGCATATGATGGTTTTTGGTGAAAGAAGGAGAAGTGTGCATCGATTGTAAAGTGGGGAAGGGGGAGAAGGAGAATGTGTTAAAGCTGCTAGGATTTTAGTTTTATTTGGGATTTGTGCAATTTATATGTTTAGAGTTAGGTCCTTTGGGCTTATAAATTTGGGTTGGGGTGATATCAAACCAAGTGACAAGTTATGTTTAAATTGAAAAATCAATTTTGTCTTATAAATTCATAAACTTTAAAAAAGTATGTTAGTATTAAAATTATATTTGTTTGAAATAAAATAAATTTTATGTTACTGCGCATGCTATTGTAGAATTATATGTTCACTTGTTATTGTCAAACATTTTTTGCTGGTGTTTTTATATGGGAAGTCAAGTAGGGGATGTTAGTTTTAAAGTCAGACCTTATTATTGTACTATATATAAATAAATTCTAGTAAGGAATGACTATTAATTATTTAAAGATAAACCTTAGCTATTATAATTCATACATAGAAAGTCAAGTAAGGATTGACCGTGGATTAGTTAACATCAAACCTTTTCATTTGTGTTAATAAATAGAAAGTCAAATAAGCGTTGATCGTTGATAAGTTAAGGTCTAACCTTAGTTATTAGTGTTTATAAATGGAAAGTCAATTAGAGTTTATGGTTTATATGTAGAAAGTCAAATAAAGGTTGATAGTTGATTAGTTAAGTCCTATCCATTTCATTAATTTTTATGTATGGAATGTCAAGTAAGAATTGATCGTGAATTAGTTAAGGTCAAATATTTTCTTTACTGCTTATGTATGAAAAGTCAAGTAACGGTTAATCATTGATTAGTTAAGGTTAAACATTTTCATTAGTGTCTATGTGTAAAAATTCAAGTAGGGGTTGAACGTTGACTAATTAAGATAAAATATTAGTTATTAATGTTTACGTTTGGAATCAGGTAAGAGTTGACCATTGATTAGTTAAGTTATTACCATTTCATTATTGTTTGTGTATAGAATGTCATGTACAGGTTGATCGTTGATTCGTCAAGATCAAACTTTATCGTTTGTGTTTATGTAAGAAAGTCAAATAAGGGTTGACCATTGATTAATTAGGGTCAAACCTTAGTTATTAGTTAGGTAAAATCAAACCTTTTTTATATGTAGAAATCAATCTTTATTTAATGATAATTATTAAATTAAATATGATATTAATAATAAAATACAAAAGGTGAATACAAATTAGTGAATATTATTTTATGTTACGTCTATATTATTTTATAATTTTGGGATATAGAAGTTCTAAACTATTACTATTTTAAGACTTAAGCGAAAAAGGGTGAAATTTTAGTTATTAGTATTTATATATAGAAAGTCAAGTATTAGTTATTTATACTAATAAATAAAAATAATAATACTAATAATAAATTACAAATCAGCGAATGTATAAGTTTGACATTTCATTCAGAGTATTACATATTATTTTAACATTGCATATATATTATTTGAAGATGTAGGAGGCCTAATATATTACTATTTTTTTAAACGGCCAAAATAGGATTACGGCTCATGTCTGTGAGAAATCGACGTCGGTTGGTCACAAAAACAACCGACATCGGTAAACGAGAAAAGTGTACAACGTCGGTCATTCTTGTCTGCGAGATGGACGTGCGACATTGGTCACACAAATAACCGATGTCGGTAAGTGAGAAAGACATGCAACGTCGGTCATTCATGTTTGCAAGAGGGACGTACAAAGTCTCACAAAAACAATCGACGTCGGTAAGCGAGAAAGACGTGCAACATCGGTCATTCATGTCTGCAAGAGGGGCGTGCGACATCGTCACAAAAACAACCGACATCAGTAAGCAAGAAAGACGTGCAACGTCCGTCATTTCAGACTTTTTACCTCTATTATTTTAAAACTGAGGTAAAAAGAGTACTTTTTACCCTGATTTTTTTCAACCGAATTATATAATGCTCCCTCCGTCCCAGAGAAATTGGCACAATTTCTATTTTTGTCCGTCTCACAGAAATCGACACAATTCAATTCTTACCTAAAGTGGCAATAAATGAGCTTATACATTTACTATATTATCCCTCAAAAGGTTGAGTAAATCTACTAGTCAAATCTTCTATTACCAAAATACTCTTCTTTTATTTTTTATCAACACTTCTACCTCATCTTGCATAAAATAGCGATCCAAAAGCAATTGTATCAATTTCTCTAGGACGGAGGGAGTACTTTTTACTTCGTTTTTTAAATCGGGGTAAAAGAACTTCTTACGTACCTTGGTTATTTGACCTAAGCCAAAAAAATAAGGTAAATGGGGTGAAGTAATAGGTCATTTTTCTTGAAATAAGGAGATGTGGGAGATTAAAGTCGTAATAAACAATTCTGTGATAAATATGGATTCTTCTCCATTGCAGGCAGAACTAGTGGTTATCCTCCACTGTTTGAAATTTGCAAAAGCAGGAGGAATGACACATACTTGGATTGGATCTGATTCACTGATGGCAGCTAACCTCAATAATGATAAACAAAAATTAAATAGAGAATGAGGATAGAGATATATGGCAAATTTTTAGAAACTTCAGTAGGGTGTTATTTCATAAAATCACCAGAGCTGAAGTTCATTTAGCTCATTTGGTGGGGGAAAAATGTAATGAATCGTATTTAAATAATAAAATCAAAAAACACCAAAATGAATCGAATCCACTTAAAACGAGATACTAGTATAAAATAGTTTTGTAGCCGCAGCCGCAGCCTTAGCCTCATCAGTCTCTCACTGAAAAAGAACTCTACATTTTTCTTCAATCTTCTTTTTCCCATCTTTTTATCATGGGGGAGAGAGAGAATAAAAAAAAATTCAATTTAGATTGTCTAAGCTTTTATATTATTGAATAAGTATAGATTTGTCTTCATGCATTAGTATTGTTCACCTGATAGATTAGACTGTTGTATTCATGATGATCACTCGATTTAGTTGTTCTCATCGATGTTTTGTTACATATTGTGTTTTCGCAACTTTTATTTTTGTTTTTATATATAGTTTCCATTAATTTGGATGAGTTCAAATCTGTGTTTTTCAAGGTGTTTACAGCTCAAACAACATAGATTGTGTTTTGGATTATGTGGTGTTACGATTCTAAAGATCAATGTTTGGCGAAGTTATTGATGTTGATATGCTCCTCTTTGCCAAGCGATCATGATTTTCGTGGGAAACAAGTTAATATCCCAATGGTGATAAGATTGTTTTTATTGGATCTCTTATTTGTAATATTATAGAAGATCAGTCTGGTTGACATGTAATTTTGATATTCTTGCAATAGATTAGCTATTGCTTGACGCTAATTAAGTTAGATATCATTCCACTTATTGTAATCGCCGCTGGACGTTTTTTTTTAAATCTTAAAATGATTATTTTCAAAATATATACATAATTTTTTTGTCAATATTCAAATAAGACTAATGTAATGAGAATTAAAGAGGCAAAGCTAGGTGTGGCATAGAAGTGTAATGGTAGAATTCCTTTCTTACTAGTTACTAACTCCCTCCCTCCCTGACCTCAAATTGCAAGAAATCTTTTCAATGATTATCAAAAAAATATGTTTGACCGTTAATATGTTTAACTACATATGATAATGGTAAATAAATATTTAATATTTAAAAACTACGTGTTACAACGAATTCAATCATATAACATATGATAATATTTTTTTAATATATTTATTCAAATATGAAATAAAAAATTAAACAGTTAATAGTTTCATAAAGTGAATCGTAGAGTTTGAAATGGGACAGATACCAGTCTGCTCAACTGTGCAACAACAATTTAATCTGCGCCGGATATATAGGTGATTCGCCTGACTTTAAACGCTGACCGAAACTTGTAAGAATAATTGATTTTCATTGGACCTGGCAAAATATAACCGAGCCCAAAAAGCCAAAATTAAATAACCTAACCGAATCGAACCGACACCCGAATAGTTGGACCCAATCACTAACCCGAAATCGAAATCAACCGATCGAACCGAACCCAAACTAAAATTGCCTGATCCGATATGACCTGAACTCGAAAAGGACCCGCATCCGAACCGAACACGAACCCAAAAAGGACCCGCACCCGTACCGAACCTGAACCCAGACCCGAACAGGACCGGTACCTGAAAGATACCTGATCAAACCCGACTACTACCCGATTTGAAAGACAACGAATCGATGTGAACCCGAATTTGAAGAGATTCAAATTAATGTCAACCTGGTCCGAACAAGACCCGAATATGATTGTATAGTGTGTATATAATTGGTACTGTATTAATTTATATTTGATCGTATTAAGTACAATAACATTATAGTGTATATATGGATCAATGCTTTGCAAGAGAAATTTTTTATTTTAAACTATCTAAAGTATACATAAAAAATAACTACATAAAATATAATACTATGTACATATATAATAGAGTTGTTTATCGAACACTACTAGAAAATTGGTTTTTCTTGGCATGCGGGTGGTGGCAGACGAGACAGAGGAGACGGGCGGTGGCGGACAAAGGAGATGGGTTGTCGACACTAGGGTTGGGAATTGCGACGGGGCTTGGGACGAGCTCGTTGCCGAAGGTGCTGGTTGCCCGGCGAGAACCACTGTTTAGAGAGGAGAGGTGGTGGTTCCAGTGTTTAGAGAGGAGATTATAGTGGTGGTGGCGTTGGTCGCGATGGTGGTGGTGCTGGTACGGGCGTAGGCGGTGGATGAGGTGGTGGGGGATGAAGTGGGTATGGACAGAGGGTGGAGATGGTGAGGCGGTGAGGTTCCGGCGGAATTCCAGATTACGGCGGCGGCGGCGGAGCAGTTATGAAGAGGATGAAGAAGAATGTAGGGTATTTTCATAGTTGCACTTTTAGTATTAAAATTAGGGTTATTTTAGTCTTTTTGCTTTGGTCAACACCGGAAAAGGTTATATCGGCACATCTATTGCAAAAGTTAAGGTTACAAAAGCACTTTCAGATTTACAGGGTTGTATTAGCACTTTCGTAAAATAATAAGGTCATTTGTGTATTTTGCCCTTTTATCTTCATTTCTTCTGATTTGCACTTTAAATTTTGGTCTTTCCCTAACTTATGGAAAGACCGTCTTTCAATGGACGAACTCTACTAAATATTAATTGAAAATTATTTTTTTATAATTTGTAAAACAAATATACTTTGGGCTCAAATTTAAATACACCCTTGTCAGAGTAAAATGATACTCTTAGTGAAAATTCATAGTAAAACATTAAAGTGAATGATGTGACATTAATGAAAAGACCAAATCACAAATCACAATCCTAAAAAAAGGATATATTATTCATTTTCTAATGTCACATCATTCACTTTGATATTTCACTATGAAACTTCACTCAGAACATCGATACTCCCCTTCCCCTTGTCATAATTCTTTTTAAAACGAAAAAACGGAAACAAAAGAAAGTGAAAACAAAAATTAAAGGAAAAAAATACCCAAATCTGAAGTACAGTTATAACAAAAGCAGCGCCAAACAGGAAAAAAATAGAGCGCCAAACTGAAAAAGAATGGAGCGAAAAAGAAGAAGGAAGAATAATAAACTGATTGTAGATTAATTAAACTTACACCATCCACTTCCTTCGTCTTCCTCTGTTCCTTTCTTGCAGATTCTATTACTCTAAATTCTCCATATTTTTTGCATTGATCTTCATCAATCATCCCTTAATTGGCATCCTCAATCAAATTCGTAGCCCCACTCCATCGTCCCTTTACCCGCCACGTCTCAAATCCTGCAGAAACCGGTTGAGCAGCAACACCCGGGAACTGTAAAATTGAATATTTTTAGTGTTTTTGGTTGTAAATTGTGAGTTTTTTCACCTGGTTTTAATGTTTACTTGGGATTTCCATCTGGCTTTGAAGATTTTGCCCAAAAGTGTACTTGTGTTATTGTCTGATTTTGGGTTTTGAGTTGGGCTTTTGTCGTTCTTTATGTTGTTTTTGTATTCTTGAAATTGGATTGTGCATTGAATGGGTTTAAGAACTTATAATTCATTGTTGGTTATCAAGGGTAAGTTTCTTTTAATTATTTTGGCATTAGTTTAAACTGATCATTGATTGTTTATGTTTATCATGGTTGATATGATTTCCTAAATATAAAAAATCAATTCTACTGTTAGGCTTTTATTTTGTGGTTTATAGGCTTTGCCATATTATCAAATACCTTAGCATGGCAAGGCGAAACAAATGAGTAGTGTTAAAACTTTTTGTATGGCTATAGTGGTTTCCTACAAGTAATGATGGTGTCTTTGTAAGTTCTCTAATAACTTAAGATGAAATTTCCTGTGGTGGCAATCAGGACACTTTTATTTCATAGGCATAAAGGGTGGCTTTGGTGGCCTGCTTTGTTGTTTATCAATTTTCCCCAGCTTCTTTTTGGCATGGAGTTAATATTATTAGGTTTCAGTTGTTGCGTGGACTATGGGACCAATACTAGTATATGTGTAGCACTTTGACTACTGGAGCACACACACAACTGTCATAACCAAATCAAGTTTTTTTGTTCACACCTTCAACCCAGGGATTACTTAATGTTTTCCTTGTGCACAAAGTGTTATGATAACTGCTTTCGTTAATCTGGTGCCCTTTTGCAATGGAAAAGGGAAACTCAGACTGAGATATAATGGAAATTTTCTGCATGAGCATTTTCTTAACGATTAACAACAAGCTGCTTGAACTATTCTTAATGTATGTCTTCTTTGTGTAGCTTCTATTATGAACTTGGTTCAGATCATTCCATTTTGTTTGCATAGTTTTTGTACTTACTTATTTGCTTATGTGCCCTCAAACAGGTGAGCTTTGGTGTGGATGCTGTATATTTGCAATTGCAGTTCTTGATTGTTTTATGCTCTTTGCTTTTGCATGCTCAAACTGGAATCACATCTGACTTTTTAAATTAATATCATGTTTTCTTTCTGTAACAAATTCTATTCATGTGCTTTGTAGAGGGGATAAAGTTGAGTGTGCCTTCTTCTTTAGGTTTGCATACACGTGGTCTTTGTATAGCAGTTAAATGAAGACTCCTGTTGGACTTTCTTGAAAATATGTACAGGAAGATGAACTGCAACACTGGACGAGGGGTTATAGCACGAGCTTTGGGGCAATCCTCTTGATAAGATGATTCAGAGCAGCCTCGGGCTTTGAGGTAATCATTATCTTCATAAGCTGATTTGGAGCAGCCCGGGAGGCTACATGTAGTTCTACAAAAAAAATAGTGACATAAAAAGAATTTTACGTGTGCTTGTGTGCAGTGATTGATGTGATTTCTGTACTGAGTACGAGGTGTCTTTATATTTGTCGGCCACGACTTGGATATACACTGCTTTGTGGAACCTGTGGCTTTTGAAACAAAATGGTTTTGTTTCTTGCATTTGTTTCATTCATCTTTGTTCAGGTTGAATGCTAAGCTAAAATCTGTTGGGTTCTAAATTAATTTAATTTTTTGTCTAATGGTTGCGTATCTTTGCTTTTAAGATGTCTTATAGTTTATGGATGCCTCTAGATTTACTGACATAGTTACATTTACCTTTTTCCCCTACCAGTTTTGCAAAGTAAATTGAAGTTTGAAGTTATATGGTTCTGTACAAATACAAACCTGATGTTGATGTTTGTTAATGTGTGGTATTGTGCAGACTCTTACATGAAATAGTGTTAATGTTTCTTTGCTTGATAGTAGTGATACGCCAGTTTATTAAGAATGCAGGGATCTTAAGAAATATATGATATATCAAAGATATTGTAGAGGTTGACCACATTTTGCAGTATGCAATTTATAGAAATTTTGTTCGATCTGAAGTCAATGAAACCTGTGTATCTTTTGGATAGATAAATCACCTAGAATTGCATGTATTAATGTACTTCATTTAAATACCTCTGTTGAGATGATGACTTATGAATCTAAGGTCTGAAATAAGATATTGATTATGCCAAGTTAATATTAAAATATAACATATCACTGTACTAGATAAACGGAAATTTTCTTTTACCTCTTTTTTCAAAAGCTAGATTAATTTTCTCCTTGATCTAATGGCTATCAAGTTCAAATTGCTTTCTTGATATGTGATTATTCTGGTTTCCCTTTAATATTTGTATGAGCTTGATCTATTCGTGTGTATAACCTAGAATCTTAATCACTGTAAGAACAAAAATAGTGAAGAAACAAGAAACACGGTTACTGACAATGACACACTATGGCGATGAAATTCACTTTCCATTTTGTCACTGTACTCATTAAGCCTTCTACTTAGTCTTTATAGCTTGGGTTTTTGTTATATCTCATTTGTAAACCAAAAAAGAGTGAAAGGGCATATACCACAAACTGAATACTGAAATCATAGAAAGTATCTTTATTATTCAGCCATTATTGTGTTCTTATACTGTTGTAGAAGTTTTTGTTATTGATTTTTTTAATATAGGTTAAATTACATCTATCTTCGTTGGCAGGAAACCAACCGAATAAGTAAGTTCAACAACCTTCACCTTAAATTAGAGATGAGAGTGGCTTGGAAAAATAAAATTATGAAAGATGTGAAGAGGAGGTAGAAAAATTTATCCAAAGCCATGAAGAATAAATGATCAGGCAAGTCTTTTTGTATTGGACCCAATTGCA
>JAULKJ010324161.1:0-10338 GCA_032355405.1 Rubia balearica
CGCTTGGAAATGGGTTTGGGGACCAAACAAATCATTTTGAATTTGTAGAGTGCCAAATGAGGGTGGTTTTGAGACTGTGGACTAAAACAATGTAGTTTCATATATGTTGGGGATCATTCAGACAATTTAGTCTTATATATATACATATATGTATATTCATTTCAACCGTAATTTTTAACCCACTCTCACAATCCTCTTCAACTGAATTTCGACCATCCTCTTCATCCAAAATTTTACACTGATAATACTAAAAATGGAGACACCATTCCAAATACTACCAGATGAGATTGTTGTTTCTATACTCGGCCGAGTTGAGGTCAGTTCATTGCTCAACCTCTGGATGGCAAAACTATGGTATGTTTATTTTTTGTGTGTGTTAGTCCCAACATTTGTTTAACATGCACGTGTGATGTGTCCATATTATACGGTGATTTTGGGATCTTTTGTATTCACTTTTGTATATTTTTTCTTTAAATGTTTCATTTTTCCTTGAAATTCTCTTAGGAGAGTTAAGAGCGACTTTTGCGCTCTTGTTACTTTTCTAGAGGATTTTGTGTGATATGGCAATTGTTTGAAGAATTTGAAGACTATCTTTGAAAATTTGAAGACTTACATTTGAGCTTTGAAGACTTGAGGAATTGATATGAAGTGAAAAGGAATACTTGAAACAAGAAAAGAAATGAAGATGTTGTCTTTGGCATCCGTCGCTAGTCGCGACAGATGAATGACCAGAATTTTTTTCTACTTTTTGTACTATAAATACCAAATCTTATCCTCTCTCCCCTACTCTCTTCTTCTTCCCAATTTCTGAACTTGAAACCCTAGTTTTCACCTAGTTTTATCTTTGATTTGTGTTTGATATGCTTTGGATGTTTAGTACGATTTGTGTTTAGCTAAACTCATCACTTGAGAGCAATTGACTGAAGATTCCAAACCGATGTAGTGAGATTCTATTTTGCTCTTTCATGAACATTTATTGTGTCATTAATGTTAATATTTACTTCATCTATGCTATGGGTTGTTTGAGAATAGGAAGTGTTTGTATGATTGAGTGTTAGAGTGTTAGGAAAGTGTACAATTTCTTCTCACTTTTGGCATGAAAATCCAAGAACATGTAATTAGAACTTCTTGTTGTGTAATGTGATATTAATCTTGCTAGATGAGTATGTTAATATCGTTTGCTATCATATTTTTCATGAGGTAGCAAAGAAAGGTTGAATCTTGAATTTTGATCTTTCTAGGTTTAGCCCAATAAATGTTCTATTTGGTTAAATGGCTAGACATTTGGTAGAATGCTTGTAGTTGTTATCAAATCTATGGTCCTTTGTGTATAATGTCATTGATGAAATATCTTTATGGTCGTTGAACATCTAAAGTGATTGTTAATGAGGTTTCCAAATGGTCGTTGAACGTCTTTGTGAATTACCATTAAGAGGAAAAGGATGTCTATCTATTTAAATGGAAGTGGTAGCATTCTCCAAAGACATTAAATGTGAATGAATGAGTGAACGAATCTATGATCTATAAGAGGTTTGGAAACGAAAATCAATTGCCCCCAAGGCTTTGTTATTTGTGATTTACTCTCTTTTTAGTAGCATGTTGCATGATAGCATATTTACTTCTCTTTGATAGTTGTCTCGTTTTTCAATTTGTAACTTAGAAAACCAACCAAAATCCCCCTTCTTTACATGTTTTCTTATATATATAACTAGTTAGAGTTATTTTTGCACTAAAAATTATTTGAAGGTTATATTGGTATATAGTCAAGTAGGTAGGGTTATATTGGCATATATCCTATATATACATATATATATATATACACGCATATATACATATATGTGTGTACATACATATGTACATGTATGTATGTATATATATGTGTGTGTGTGTATGCTATTATCCACTCTTATATGCATGAACGCTTAGGAAAATCTGTATATGTGTGTGTGTATGTTATTATCCACTCTTATATGCATGAACGCTTAGGAAAATCCCCCTTCTTCGTGGACAATCCCAATTTGTCACTATATACTTAAATGTATTTAGAAAGCATTTAGAGCCATAAATTGTATATTTGAGAGGTATGACGGCGACCTCCCAACACCAAAATAGCGTGTCCACCCAAAAGGACGGACACAAATTTTTGGTGTCCGCTTAGAAAACCGGACACAAATTTTGTATGTCCCCACCATTTGGCCTGGACACAAAATGTGCATCCACCAGGACGTCCGGACACAAAAAAATGGACATCCGCCAAGAATTCTGTACACAAAAAATGTGTGTCCGCCAAGAGACTCGGACATGAGATTGATTCGTCCACTATGTGTAACCCATACACACTAGTTTTATATCCTCTTAGACCGGGCACACTATTTTTTTATCCGGGCACACAGAGCGGACACACCAATCTAGTTTCCGACCACTTTTTGCACGATGTTTAAAAAAAATAAATTTTAAAAATATAGAATAACATTAACTCAATATTCTAATTAGAAAATCTTTAAAATTAAAGTGGATGCTTACTTGTTATGTATTTAAATTTCTTCAACAGACAAATTTGATTTTTTGGTATAATGTTTGCATGGAATGTGGGTGAAGTTCTTAGGGGAGAACATAATAAATGTTGGGAGTTTATTTGGAGATATAAAAAGTAGGATTGAGTGGCTACATTTTGTCTCGAAGTGCTATTATGGGAACATTTGCCTTTTCTTATATTTTTTTGGGACTGCATGAAGTAAGATAGACACTGCAAATAGCAATCCTCCAGAGTATTTCCTCTCTATAAAGGAACTCAGAGGGTAGTTAAAAGGCCAGAAATTTATTTGTGAAAGCTTTTCCTCCATGGCTACAAATACTCAAAGCAAATTAAAGCAAAGAAAACCTCACCCCAATAATGATACTTAGTTTCGCTGGTTCTGCAAGGTATATTAATTAGAGATGAGAATTGGAGTTGGTGAAGTAGGAATGGAGGGTATGGTAATGGGCAAGTGTGTGAGAAAGGGAAAAGGGGAATCGGATCATCTTATAACCCACTTTGACCCCGATTCCTCTGACCCGCAAATTTCATTCATTTTCTTGTAAATTGCATTTTAACATCTCGTCTCACCATAGCTTACAGTGAGACGGTGTCATAGGATATTTTCTCAATGAAGAAAGGGTATTAATGTTGTAAAAGAGAGTGAGAAACTACATTAAAAAAACTCCTAATTTCATTTGTAAAATAATTTACCTCAATTTTAACATAATCATAGTAAAAGTTGCAATGTTTGATTTTTACTTTCTGAAGTTTGTGTTTGGCCCTAATCTTATCATTGAACTGCATTGCATAAAACAAACTCACACTCGTACATATATTAAGAGCGAATAGTTTCACATTATACTATTAAAGGAATAGTAGAGTAAGTTACATAAAATTTAATGATTGTTTTCCATATTGTTATATAATAGTGTTTTTATAGTGGAAAATTGTGCAAACCATTAAACCAGTATGACAATACGCTAGTTTTCTTGTAGCTCATAGACTCTATTGTTAGGTGCCACGCCATGACTCTTGAGCAATTTATTGGCAAACCTTCCATTTGGCTTTCATCCTCCACTATTTGCCCAATAAAACTGCTCACCTGAATCAAATTCAAGATAATAACAAATGTAATGAATACAACCTTCACGTATGTTGGATGAAAATATTAAGTAATTGTAGATTAGAATTTTTTGAATCTTACTTGGAGGGTTTCTTTTACCGAACGGGAAAATCTAATTGGTTTAGGTAAAGTTTTATGCCATCTTTTTGGATCCCAAAGTATAGTACTATTGAAGGCAAACCCTGATATCCCCGAATAAAATATCTTGAACTTGTTTATCACATTATTATTTGTATGCCATCCTATCACTCTAGAATCATTACAAACTGGACCCTCAATCACTACGTTTGTTTCTTCATTTCCTACTTTAGCTACTGGCCACGTCCCAAAACGCCTGCATATGAAATAGTAATTTGTCATATATTATAATATACAAAGTGAAATAATATAGAAAATGAAAATTTATTAACACGTGGTCATAAACACTTCAATGAAATAAGTAGGCCACTAGAGGAAATTTGTCAAAACTAACCTAATTTATAAGCAATATTTTGTTACTATGAAGAGGTGTTGATGGTCGTCTATGGATATATTGAGAGGAATATAGAAATTATATAGAAAATCTATTACTTTCTAATTTTCAATATCAAAATATCAAACCCTTTATATTATTTTTGGAAAAGAATGAAGGATTAACATTGAGTAAACAACTCAAACATTTCAACATTCGAGCTACTTTTTCTCATGTTCCTTCTCGATAAAATAGCCTAACTTTTTATATTTTAAGCATAACGTGCATCATACCTAAGAGACTAAGACACTAAAAAAATTTTTGTCTGAATTAAATTACTATGAAGGTAACTATGTACCTAGCGATAACACAAAATTTATTCATATTTTATATACAATATCATACATGTACCATAATTAAGCATCCAAAAAGTACAAATTTAAAGAAAACTAACTAGAGTTTTCCAATACATAGAAACTTAAAGATGATTTAAAAAACAATCATAAAATGAAGTACCTGATTAGTCTCATTTGGTTAAAGATATCAATGTTGTAAATGTTGTCATAATTTGCGAAAAAAATGATCCCGTTAAGCTTGTGCGTCTCAATATGAGACAAAACCATATTCCTCATAAGCATAGCTCTGCCAACAATAATATCAGCTAAACTTTCGTTGCATATAAGATGCCTAAACGCTAATCCCGACTTCCTCAATATCTCAGCCATAACAACAGATTGAGCTTTCATCTCCACAACTATCCACAAAATCGGTGGTGGAACCAATCTCAACATGTTTGCCAACCGATTCATATAATAAGCTTCAAACAAAGGATCACCATAGATCGTTGTTACAATGATCAAAAGGTTATTTACTTTTGGAAACTTCATGTCCTCTTCAAATGATTGATTATCCAATTGACTATGAAAATTCACATGACTAAACTCTTGATCTTTCTCTTTTGGTAAGATGTTTTCCATGATACGAATTTGACCTATACCTAGATGTTGGAAATCATGATAGGGTAAATGGTGGTGTTGTTTTCTTTCAAAATTGAAGGAAAAGTTAAGTGAAAAGATTGGACTGAAGCCCAAACACATACCAAGGAGGAACCATAATAAGAAATGAAAAACAGCCCTCTTCCGGCTTATGTTTCCTTTTGATTTTAGTCTGTCAAAGGGTCGGTATGAGTGTTTTCTTTGCAACAATCCATGAACTGCATTTTGAACATTGTAAATTGTGTAGTGGAATGAACCAAAAGAACGAGGAAACATGTTCCATATATGGTGTGAGTGGTCAGGTTTATTTGATGGAAAAGATTTATACATTGAAGCAGTAGCATCCTCTTTAGGGATGGGTGAATCTCGAAGTTCATGTGACGGAATATAAAATGTTCTTCTGAAAAATGCCATAAGATAATTGAAAATAAGAGATGGGGTCAATTTAATCAAGTTTTGCTAGTACATATTGCGTTTAAACACATGTAACTTTATTCATTTAAGGAAGATACACATGTTAACCTCATTTTGCCCGTTTAAATTACAAAGCATGTTTATTATATTGTAGTCAAAATATGGAAATAAACTATAAATGTGTGTTGATTTTTCTCTACTGTCATTTTCATTGTATTTTTATTTTTTATCAAGGTGTTTCATTTATTTTTAGCCAAAGGTAGCAGTATGTGAAACTAATGTATATGACCCATGCATAAATATAAAATGAATTATTTCATTATAAAACTATAAATTTTCATTAATTATAAAAGAATATTTCATTCAAATTAATTTAGGGAGCATCATTTCAGCCACTTGATAGTTTTACTTGATGCAATCCTATGAATATTTTGAAAGCAGTGATAAAATAATGTGGATGTTTGGCATTCAATTTTTTCACAAGATTTTTCACTAGTTTTTATTCTTTGAAATTTTTACTTGGTTAAACAACAAACACTAGGGGAGAACAGGGGTGTCAATGGCGTTTAATGCAACCTTAAGACAATGATTTTGATATGTTGTCCATGGCACCACCGTTATTCTTCAGTGCACAATGGTGTATAACCGTCGTGTTATAGTGAATACCACGACGTTGATACAGCCGTGGTTCCCTTTTTTACCCCGTCCAATTGTCCGATTTTGAAATTTCATCCTTTCAAATTAATTCAATAGGCTAGGTACAGAGTTTGATTGGGTAAAATCAGTGTTTTAGTGTGGTTCTCGAATTAACAATTGCAATATCTTAACTTATTTAAAAGTTTAGCTGTCGATCCAATGTTAGTTACGATTTTGGTTCTTCAATCGGAAAATTATTATTTTCTAAATTTATGAATTAGAAGCTCTCCATAGAAACATGGCTATAAGCACAGGTTTGTCTCAAAACTAAAAACATTTGTATAATACCTTGTGCATTACAACCAAACAAAATGTAGAAAAATATCTATAGGAACTACTAGTGCACAAGAATTTACAATAAAACATTTTGCATTGAAAATACATAACATGACTATTGCAAATGAACAAAAGCAAAATGGTATAGAAGTTATTGTAAGGGCCATTGTGAGAGAGTTATCCTCCAACCTATTGTTCACCGTTTTTATCATTTTCCCCTAAACTTGGAAATGGGATTCGAGCGACCAAGTGGTGCTGCTATCACCCTATATACTAGGTTTCCAAGCATAGCTAACATGGAAAAAAACAAGAGGATTCTGAAAGTTAGTCAATATGACTAGGATGCAAATATATGGGCATTTGATACCTAGCTGAAAGAAACTTTACCTCGCATTCCATTTCTATCTTGTATTCCATCATTGGTTGTTCTTTTGTAATTTCATCCTCGAATGGAATGAATTCCACCTATGAAAACCTAAGCAAATGCATTTCATATCTCTACCAACGGACACGAGCAAGAATGACGGTCTAGGGTTTCTCGCAATATTTAAAATTTTGAGATATGTTGTAATAATGAACAATTACGGCAAAGTAGATTAGCGAAAATAGAACCTCTATTATCATGGGTAGCTACATTCAATTATCATTGTTCATAAAAAATGTACCACAAAGAACAACTTCTTCAAATCCAAAACCTAAAGAGTTAGAAATTATACCTTGGAAAATAGTTTGACTGTCTTCCCGCCATGATGAATCTATGTATAAAATTGAAGATTCACTGAGTAAAAGGAAAATTGTAATGGGGAAGAACATAGTCTCTCCTATTATTTCGCTAGAATCGATCCGTGTTCTTTCTATACAGATCCTCCTAAATTCTTGATATAATTATATAGTTACAAGAGAGACCATTCTTCAAATATCTTTTGATCTCGGTCCTGAGGTGGTTCGGTATTGTGGCCATGGTCTTTGTGATGGTTGCACCACTAGGTTAAGGATCTTCTCGACCCATAATCCTTCATCGGTGGGGCTGTTTTGAACAGATTTCGATGTATAGTCAGGCTGCTCATTCGAGACTTACCCAGAGGGGTAAAGTTCTCAACACGGGACCTTGAAGCCTCAACGACCTTTTTGCCCCTATGGTCGTTTGACTTAAAATTCAAGTCTATTATTTTGTCATTGTCTCTTTTCCGCTTGGCCGCATCCTCAACTCTGGAATGTTGTTCGACAACCTCCAACATCTACTGTTATGTCTCCAAGGTTTTAGCCATTAACTTCTTGTAAAGGTCAACACCATATATCCCCTACATGTATTATACAATAACACTATGTTTCGTACGCTCAATGGGGGTGAGGTTTTCATCTGTGTATCGATGATAGAATTCCTCTGTAGTTTCTCCCAGTTTCTGTCTACTGGTATATGTTTCATCCATGGTTTTTGTAAACATTTTTTTTCTAGAAGAATTGGCTCAGGAAAACCTCGTTGGAAATCTCTGTAAGAGTGCAGCATTTTGTATCCCAACTTGTTGAACCACTCTCAAGCCTTTCATCGAAAGTAACTTCTTACCAACTTGCATGTCAACTTTTAATAAAGGTCTCCTAAATTTATTAAACTTAGGAAGGTCTGTATGAATTCCCTAGGGTTAGTATCACTGTTATATGTTAGGAGTCCTTCTGAAAGCCTTTTGTTATTTGGCTATCGAGTAAGCATGATTTTTGGGGCGAAAGGAAAGCAATCAGCTTGCCCTGATGGACCTATCAACCGATCTAATTCCTTATTTAAGACATTGTTATCATTTCCAGACCATGATGTGCGAGGGTTCATATACTAGTATAGTGGTTGGTTCGTATAACTAGAGTGTGGTAAAGAACCTACTATCAATGAGTATGGGTGCAATGGCTGCATTGTGTAGCCAGAGTAAGGTAGAGAACATGCCATCGATGAATGCGGTTGTTATGGCTAACCCATGAGATCATGTCCTTGATAAAACCACCTAGAATGCACCAATGCGATGATTCTTGACTTGCACCCACAAGGTTGTTCAAAAAGAGTTTACCTACATGCACAAGGGGTGAAAGATAAGAATTTATATGTTGCACCTAACCTTACTCTTAACTACGATAAATGTAGATAGTGCCAAGTCTAGGGTTTTCCACAGATATATTAGAGCCTAAAGGATAGCTAAACACAATCCTCTCTTGAGTTTCACCCCAATTGTGTGTTAGGAATAACTAATAGTAATAGGGAGGAAGGGGTGTGTTTGAACAAACAACTACTATCATACAAGTAAAACAAGATAAGGGGTTATTTTCATCACATGATCGATAAATAGATTTGATCCTAGACTCTAATTCACATAAGCAACTATCAACCTATTTTCATGTTATATCACATAGTGTGGAGATGTTAATTCACCGTGAACTCTCAATATCTGTCACAAAGATGCTTCTGCCCCTTCCTTAACATCTCACCTCCTCCGTAACTTGCTAGGGATGCACTTTTCTGCTGACCACCCTCGTAGCTCACTCCCAGTATTAACAGGCCCCCGCTTAAAAGAACTATGCATTGCGTAGGTCGCAACTGTTCGGGAGTAAACTCAATCACAAAACCAGGACCCCAACTATGAGTACCCATCCTAGACCTAAAAAGGAAGAGGACATCAGTACCTCGTTATTACTTCTAGTACTGTGATGAGATGTGATTTTGATGTTTTCTTTGTATAATTAACATCCATTTTTAGCTTGTTTTGTTGGTGGTTAGTTCAATTATTAGGGTGTTTTACAAAATAGGGGGTTTAGAATCATATTGTGTAGTTCTTTTCCCTAATTTCTTGTTTTTAAGCATTTGGTGTCTAACGTGTTCTACCTTTATGATAATTTGGTAGTTTCATATGTGTTTTGTGAGATTATTTGGAGGCCATCATGGAGAACGTCATTCTCAAGGATGGTAGAAGATTAAACAGGGCTATTCATAAGAATGGTAGAAGAAGGAATGTCACTTACAAAGTGGTAGAAGATAGATTGAAGAAGGAAGGAAAAGTGGCGGAGGAAGAATGATCTGGGTTTGGAACCAAGTTATGAGAATAAACTGAGATGAATTGGTGTCCATGGATAACATCACTGGATTTTCCTTCGCGATTACTATAAAAATGACTTTAATATCTCCCAAAACGAATCAACAGTTCTCCCGTAGTGATGGAAATAATAAGAGGGTAGTAACTATTTCGCGAGCTGCGAAATATGTCGAGGCCCACGAAACTAACCCATAATTTGACCTTTTTGGTCTTTTCTCCTCTAATTCTTTGGAGTGTAAATATCTCCTCTGAAAGGAACTATACCTTGCGTAGGTTGCAATTGTTAGAAGCGGGAGTAAACTCAATCACAGAACCAGGATTTCAACTATGAGCACCCATACCTCAAAAGGAAGAGGATTAGTACCTCGTGATAATGTCTGCGCCACCATAGTCAATACAAACTAAAAATGTCCAATTATTGGGGTTAGCCAGCATTTCCCACGTTAGGATTTTAATAACATCAACACAATTGGTCTGATGCCCCTAACATGCAATTCCTCACATCACTAGCCAATTAATATTATTGTCTATCACTATCTTGACACTCACAAGGCGGATCTATCGCACATATCCTCTCAGTACTTACAAGACTAACATAGCTCCAATAATCCAATACTCCCAAACTAGTATTTAAGTCTAGCACGATATCATGCAAGAAATAAATCAATTGTGCATCTTATCATATTTCATAGCATAGATCACAATAAGAAATTGAACTACAAATTAAGCATGATGTTTATAACAAAGACAATTAGGATGAATCTAAAGAGTCTCACAAACCATGTCAAATCATG
>JAULKJ010324171.1:0-10337 GCA_032355405.1 Rubia balearica
TAGTTTCTCTGAGCTGAAGAATGGAGGTAGAGCAGATATAAGGAGGAGGTTAGGAGTTAATTAGGGTATTCTGTTTTTGGCATTGAATCTGTATTCTCTTCTCATCTAGAATTCTCCTTCTTTCTCATCAAATTCTCAGTTATATTTTGTTCTTGAATCTATATTGAAAACTCAATAACAGTGTGAATCTTGGTTTCTTGCATTTAGATCCTTTCGGATCTTAACAAGTGGTATCAGAGCGAGCGATTCTTGGATTCTATGGCGGAGAGTACCAGAGGAAGAGCGGTTGACCACCAGATGAAGGAAATTGACAGCAAAGTGTCAGAAACTGTTCAAGATTTTAGGATCTTGCGAGAGCAAATGGAGGCTTTGAGTGCGAAAGTTGGCAATTCCTTGGATTCAAATATCAGAAGTCAGGTGGAGCTCCGCAAGGAATTTAAAGCCGATTTAAGCAAATTTCAAGAAGATTCGAACAAGAAGTACGATCAATTGATGGCAATGGTGCAAGCGTTGGGGTCATCGGGACATGACAAAGGAAAAAGAGCAGTTGAATCTACTAATTTCTTTCAGCAGAGTGGAATTGCAGAGCAAGGTACGAAATTCGTTCCAGAGCAAATTTCTATTCACAGTGAAGTAAGATCTGAGCATACTCCGTTTAAGAGCAATTCTCCTATTTTGTTGAATCCGAAAATTGTGCCTTATGATAATATGCAATCCTGTGCTTGGAAAGATTTGAATGAAACTCAGGCTAGAATAGCTTTATGTGGATTCTCTGGTCATAATCCTGTTGATTGGTTGAGAAAATGCAATAGGTTTTTTTGCTATTATAATGTTCCAGAAAATCAGAAGGTTGATACAGTAGAAATATACTTAGAAGGGAAGGCAGATATATGGTTTCAGGGAGAGAGGTTCATAAAAGGGAAGTTGTCATGGTTGGAATTTAGTGATGCCTTAACTAGAAGATTTAATGACTGTGGGGGAAGAGATGCTATTGAAGAGTTTAATAAACTTTACCAAAGAAGCACAGTTAGACAATATCAAGAGGCATTTGAAGAATTAAAATCATTGGTTTTGAGGACAAATCCTGAATTGAATGAAAATTATTTCATTTCCAGTTTCATTAGTGGACTTAAGGATGAGATTAAACCTATGGTGAAAATGCTGAAGCCAGTTAATCTGGAACAAACTATGAACATTGCAGTATTACAAGAAATGAATCTGGAAGTAGTAAATAAGAAGGCCAGGTATGGGCAAAACAATATAGAAGGGCAAACTGGGAGTAAGACTGGTTTTGGTAATCAAGGTTCTAGGAGCAGTTATAATAACTCAAAGAAGCCTTATACTGAACATTTTAAGAGGATTTCACCTCAAGAACAGCAGTATCGGAGGGAAAATCATTTGTGTTACAAATGTGGAGAAAAATATACTGCAGGTCATGTTTGTAAGTTTAGACAGGTACATCATATTTCTGCAGTGGAAAATGAATCTGATGATATTCTGGTTATTGAGGAGCATGCTGAAGAACTGAAAGAGTTGGAGGATGAAGAAGAAGCAAGTTTAAACTCTGTAAGAGGTTTTGAAAGAACCAACACTATTTCACTGCTGGGATTTATTAAAGGATATCAGGTAGTTATGTTGTTGGACACAGGAAGTACTGATACTTTTATTGATCCTCGAGTTGTACAGAAAATGGAACTGAAAGAAGCCTTTACTAGACCTTTTATGGTTACTATTGCTGATGGTAGTAGGGTATCAGGTTCTACTATTTGCCCTGAGGTAAATTGGAGAGTTCAGCAGCATCATTTTACTTTTGATATGCGAGTGTTAAAATTGGGAGGTACTGATGTGGTTTTGGGAGT
Organism: Rubia balearica; assembly: GCA_032355405.1. Classification (NCBI taxonomy): domain Eukaryota; kingdom Viridiplantae; phylum Streptophyta; class Magnoliopsida; order Gentianales; family Rubiaceae; genus Rubia; species Rubia balearica. The sequence goes on from JAULKJ010324171.1 coordinate 1,860, forward strand.
TGACTGGATGAAGCATTTTAGTCCAGTAACTTTTGATTTGAATACACAGAATGTGCAGATTAGCAGTGATGGCTTACAGTGGGTGTTAAAAGGGAATCAATATGAGCCTCAACTGAAATTTTTGAAGCAACCTGAGAATAATTTTGAGGAAAGGAGGTTTAAAAAAAGAGCTGACTGGGATATTACAGATTGTGATCGGAGGATGAGTTATAAAAATAAAGGGCAGAATATCAGAGAAATTGCACGAGAACAAGTCAGGGTTGGAAATGATAATATGAAGGATGTTTCTAAGAGGTACTTGGAAGATTCTGAGGTTGATTACTATCGTTATCAGAAGTGGCCTAGTACTGTGGAAGTTGATAACAAGAAGAGAAGATTGTGGACAATAGGATCAACAAAAGCAATTGATGAGAAAACTATAAGTGCAGAACAGCAAGAAGAGTTCCAGAAACTCTTGAATTTGTCAGCTCCTGAGGAATTGAAGGAATTGTTGATGGTATATGCTGAGGTTTTCTCTATCCCTTCTTCTTTACCTCTTTCTCGGATTGTTGATCATAGTATTAATCTGAAAGCCAATACTGATCCTTTCAAATTAAAACCTTACAGATATGCTCATTCTCACAAAAATGAGATTGAGAAGCAAGTACAAGAGATGATGCAACAAGGATTTATCCAAAGAAGCTCCAGCCCCTTTGCATCACCAGTTCTTCTAGTCAAGAAAAAAGACAATAGCTGGAGATTGTGTATAGATTACAGGAAATTGAATGCTAGTACAATAAAGGATAAATTTCCAATCCCTATCATAGATGAACTACTTGATGAGTTACATGGTGCCAAGTTTTTCACCAAGTTAGATCTAAGATCGGGCTATTATCAAATCAGGGTTAAACCCTCAGATGTACATAAAACAGCATTTCAAACCCATCATGGGCACTATGAAATTTTGGTGATGCCTTTTGGCTTGACTAATGCACCAGCAACTCTTCAGTCCCTGATGAATCAGGTGTTTCAAAAATTCCTTAGGAAATCAGTGCTGGTATTTTTTGATGACATATTGGTCTATAGTACTAATTTTGAAGAGCATTTGAAGCATGTCCGAGAGGTGTTACAAGTGATGAGAGCACACACTCTTTTTGCTAAGCTGAACAAATGTGTATTTGCTGAATCGAAGGTAGAGTATTTGGGACATGTAATATATGTGGAAGGAGTGGAAATGGAGAAGGATAAGGTGAGCTGCATATTAAATTGGCCTGATCCGAAAAATGTAAAAGAGTTGAGGAGTTTTTTAGGATTGGCTGGTTATTATAGGTGGTTTATATCGAATTATGGAATCATTTGTAGACCACTCCATGATCTATTGAAGAAGGATAAATTTCAGTGGAGTGAGCAAGCTACTAAGGCTTTTCAGAAATTAAAGGAAGCAGTGACTAGTGCACCAGTTCTTAAGATGCCAGAGTTTGACAAAATCTTCACTATTGAAACATATGCTAGTGGAATTGGAATGGGAGCTGTTTTGTTACAAGAGGGCAGACCAATTGCTTTCCTAAGAAAATCCTTTTGTGAGAAGAATAGGAGTTTATCAACCTATGAAAAGGAACTTTTGGCATTAGTATTGGCTGTGGATAAATGGCGTCATTACTTAATGGGAGGTCATTTTGTGATAAGGACTGACCATCAAAGTCTCAAATACCTTTTTGATCAGAAAATTACCAATGCTATCCAACATAAGTGGATTACAAAATTATTGGGCATGGATTTTGAAATACAATATAAGAAAGGAGTAGATAATGGGGTGGCAGATGCCTTGTCAAGGTTGAATTCTGGTGTTTCTGAAAATAAACACAAGGAAGAGGGAAATACAGTGATTTGGGATGAAGAGACAGGTGGTACTGAGATCATGCCTGAGAATACCCAAAGTTTGTTGGATAGCATAATATTTCATCATATTGATGAAACCTTTTCATTAGATGTATCAGTTTATAATAAGGAGCAAGAATCATCAAACACACTTCTGTATAATACTTCTGGAATTACTCATGAAGCTGAAGTTGAAAATTCCAGATCCTCAGTCCATGCTGTAAATTCTACATCTGTATTACCCGTGTGGATGGTTCAAATTGAAGCAAGTTATAAAGAAGATGATGCAGCCCAGGAAATAATAGCAACAACTATATTACAAACTGTTGTACCAACAGAATTCACTTATGTCAATGGGATTATCAAGAAAGGAAGGAAGATATACATTGGTTCTGGGGGCGAGGTTAAACAACAGATATTAGAGGCAATGCATTCATCACCAATTGGGGGCCATTCTGGGCAAACTGCTACAATCAGGAGAATCTTAACTTTCTTCCACTGGCCAGGTATGAAACAGGAGATAATTGACTATATTCGGAGATGTGAAGTTTGTCAGAGGTATAAAATAGAACACTGCAAAACTCCTGGGCTGTTGCAACCTCTACCTGTACCAAGCCATGCATGGAGACAAATTTCAATGGATTTTATTGACAGGTTACCACAATCCAATGGTTTTGACACAATTTTGGTGGTGGTAGATAGATTGACAAAATATAGTCATTTTATCTCTCTTTCACATCCATTTTCTGCTCAACAAGTGGCCAAGTTATTCTTTGATAATGTCAGTAAGCTGCATGGCATTCCAGAGACAATTACTTCAGATAGAGATAGATTGTTCACCAGTCATTTTTGGTCTGAACTTTTCAAGCACATGGGAGTTAAGCTACAACTTAGCACTGCATACCATCCTGAAACCGATGGCCAAACAGAGAGAGTAAATCAAACTCTCCAATCTTACCTCAGATGTTTTTGTAGTCAGAAACCTTCTACTTGGCAGGATTGGTTGAGCACTGCTGAATGGTGGTATAACATTACACATCAAGTTAGCATCAACGTGACCCCATTTGAAGCCTTGTATGGAGTTAAGCCCTTGCAATTACCCTTGGGAATTCTATCAGATTCCTTTATTCCAGCTGCACAGGAGGCATTGCAGCAAAGGTCTAAAGTGGATCAAATATTGAAGGACCAACTCCACAAGGCTATAGAAAGAATGAAAGCTCCAGCTGATGCAAGACGATCTGACAGGTCTTTTGCTGTGGGAGACTGGGTATACTTAAAACTCCAGAAGTATAGACAACAGTCAGTACAGGTTCGAGAGAATGCTAAGTTGGCTGCAAAATACTTTGGACCTTTCGAGATTGAAAGTAAAATAGGAGCAGTGGCTTACAAACTGAAACTACCCCCTCAAAGTAGAGTGCATCCTATTTTTCATGTCTCTTTGTTAAAGAAACATATCGGACCTATACCTGAGGTGAGAACTCAGGTGCCAGTAGATGAAGAAAACAATCTGGGAGCTTTAATTCCAAAGCAAGTTTTGCAGAGAAGGCTATTAGACAAAGAAGGGGGCCAAGAGGTATAATGGTTGATTGAGTGGCAGGGTCTTCCAGTAGAGGAGGCTTCTTGGGAAAGCTCAGAATTCATCAAGAACCAATTTCCTGAGTTTAAAGCTTGAGGTTAAGCTTAAAGTTAACGGACAGGGAATGTTATGATCCAGGAACTCAGTTACAATTACAGGGACTTGGTTGCAATTAATCTAAACTTGCAATTATCAGTTGAGCTTATCAGTTGGGATTAACGGATTGCAGCAGTTAGAAAGTTAGTTTCTCTGAGCTGAAGAATGGAGGTAGAGCAGATATAAGGAGGAGGTTAGGAGTTAATTAGGGTATTCTGTTTTTGGCATTGAATCTGTATTCTCTTCTCATCTAGAATTCTCCTTCTTTCTCATCAAATTCTCAGTTATATTTTGTTCTTGAATCTATATTGAAAACTCAATAACAGTGTGAATCTTGGTTTCTTGCATTTAGATCCTTTCGGATCTTAACACCTAAGTCTCTCCAGAACTTCAAGTCCAAAGATGATGGCCTTTACATCTAAAGGGACTAAATGAATGTGAATTCAGTCTCAATTCTTTTTCTGAGTCCAGTATAATACTTCTTTTTCTTTTTAAAAAAAATTCTCTCCATTACACCCAAACTTGCACTTTTGCTTTTAACATATTAAAAAATATGTTTGATCACTAATATTTTTTATCTATGTATAATAATATTAAATAAAAAATTTAATATTTAGAAACTACTACTTTTTACGGTGAATTTAACAATACAAGATAATGTTATAGTTCATATATGTTTACAAATATACGATCAAATTTTAATACAGAACAGTATAAGAAAATTTAGAGTGCAAGTTAAATTAGGACGAAAAAAACACCATTACCATATAATGTGACGTAAATTAAATGTGCATCCACTGAAAACTTGGATTGTCCTTTTTTAAATTACTTGAAGATAAAAGTTTCTTATGGTTGGAAAACTTCTATTTGCACAAACGGGGGATGTCCATCAGAAGAGCCCCAAATGTAATTCAAACGAATTGAAATGGCAGAAATTCCATACCAAAGATGATCAGTACAACAACTTACATAAACTCCATCATCCAACCAAACCAACAACGGAAATCATGAAATGCAACGATCTCCGATCCAACCCAACCCTACCCTTCCCCCTCTGAGAGGAAAAATAAATTCACAGCAAAGAAAGGCTTCAGTAATCAGTTGTTGGCAGAGGCTCATGGGTGCTGCTGATGAAGAACAGGTCGTAGACGATTCCGGCAAGCCCACCGCCAATGAGAGGCCCGACCCAGTAGACCCAGTGGTTGGTCCAGGTCCAGCTGACCACCGCCGGCCCGAAGGAAACGGCCGGGTTCATGGAGGCTCCGGTGAAAGCGCCGCCGGCCAAGATGTTAGCTCCGACGATGAAACCAATAGCAATGGGTGCAATGGTTCCCAGGTCTCCCTTCTTGGGGTCCACGGCCGTGGCGTACACGGTGTATACGAGCCCGAAGGTCATCACGATTTCGAATACCAGAGCGTTCCACGCGCTGACGCCGGACAGGGAAAACGCCGCCGTTTCCTGCGATGCAATTGAATGGCCTCGTTCAGTAAAAAAAAGATGATTTTTTACTGCTTAAAACAAAATGTTGTGTGTCATGTGACAGAAATAGTTAACACGTGCTGACCGAAATGAGCTAAAATCAACAGGTTACTGACGCTAACCACTCCCTCATTCACCAATTATTGCACATAATCTAGACGTTCATTTTATTTTGGATATCCAAATATAGTCTGTACTCGTAATTATTGATCTATTTATTCCTCATAATTAGTGATCTATTTATTTTTCAAAATTAAACTGGTAAACTTTTATCCTAAATATCAATTTATAAACATACAAAAAAATTGTTATATGAGATATGATTAGATTCATCTAGACATATATTTTTTAAAAATAAATCTTTCATGCAAAATTATTACTCCATTTGTCTCAGCCAAATCTGCACATTTTTTGTCTATTTTCTCAAGGCACATGTGACTATAAATTTTAACTAATATATAGGTACCAATATCTTTATGGGTGATATCGTTAGATTATCTGTATCACGTAGTTTTCAAATATCAAAATTTAAGACACCATTAGTATATGTAACTAAAGTTATCGGTGGTCAAACATGACCTGAGAAAGATGACCAAAAAGTGTACAAATATGACGGAGACAGAGGAAATATATGTATCTAAACATATTAACAGTCAATTATGATCCTTGAAAAGTGAACATCGTGAAAAAAAAAAAATAAACCAATAATCTTGGTATGAATGAGTATAGTTTAAGGTAATTTTCAACATTAATTTTACTTTTTGACATTTTCATTATTATTAATATATTATTCTCACACCTTTTAGTAATTCATTTTCACATCCTTTTTATTTTATAATTAACTATTAGTAAATTAATCTAATTATAAATATTTAGACATTAATAGAATTTTATAATTAAGTAAGTCTAAAAATAGATTAAAGATTACAGGTAATAAGTATTTTACTTATAAACCAAATACTAAAAAAAGTATTTATTTAGAAAGTATAACTTATTTTTAAAAGAAGAATTACTGTTTGGAAATAAAACTTACCATAATTTAGGAAAAAAGAAGAATTACTGTTTGGAAATAAAACTTACCAGGCCCCCGGTGGCGAACTTGAGAAGAGCGCAAGCGACAACGGAACCAAGCAACTGAGCGATCCAGTACAAGATCCCCTTGAGCAGAGTAATGTTACCGCCGACGAAGGCGCCGAACGTGACAGCGGGATTGACGTGGCCGCCGGAGATGTTGGCGCCGACGGAAACGGCGACGAACAGTCCAAAGGCATGGGCGATAGCGGCGGCGACGAGGCCGGAGGGAGTGGTGGGGCCGTTGTTGGTGAGCTTGCTGAAGGCCATGCCGGATCCCTCGCCGGCGAAGACGAAGATCAGGGTGGAGATGAACTCCGCCAGCGCCGCCTTGAGGGCGGAGGGGTGGGTGGCGTCTTGGGTCCGGCCGACGGCGATCCGGGTGATCGGCATTTTGGGGTTTTGGGACGAAATGTTACTACAAGAGAGTGAGCTTAGTTGAACTACGTTTGCTTACTGGTCTCCACTTCTCTCGGGATGAGCATGTACTTATATCCACTCCAGTAGGGTTCCGGCTAACTTTCAAAATAAAATACTAGTGGCCAACAGCCTCATTCTTTATTAGTATATAATAATTTTATAATTAAAATAATTATTATAATTATTATGAGAAGAAGTATTAAAACGACTAATGTTGCAACAATCATTAAAAAATAAAAATTGATACTCCTAGTTTAAATTACACGTTTGCTTTTTTGACACTATTCTCTATCAAAATATAACCACATATTTGAATAATTATATGAGCAATAATATATACATATGTGATATTTCTAAATTCGTCGTAACAAGTAGTTTCTAAATATCAACTTTTTATTTGTCGTTATTATACGTAGGTAAACATATTAACGGTCAAACATGTTTCTTGAATAGTCTGATAAAAGCAAATGTGTAATTTAGGTTGGGATGGAGGAAGTATTATATTATTTATATGTTGAGATTCATTTTAAATTTTTATTAAGAAATAAAAATAAATATCAAATCCTCCTATTAATCATCGAAAACATTAATTAATTTCGTCAAGATTAGTGAATTATTATTGTACTATAATTAATAATTAAATTATAATAGTAATTATTGATAAATAAAGGTTGTTACTAGACCATCAACTCCGATTATGAGTATCCTATGTCTATTTGCTTTAGTACTAGATTATTCAAATTTTGCAGTACGTACTAGATTTAATTACATATTGTAGAGTACGTGTTACATACAACCTTATAAAAGGAAATCAGATATTGCAGAGTATGTGTTACAAAATTTTAAAATTTACAGTAGTATTCAAAATGTTATCATGAATAATGACATGATTTATCATATCCTAATATAAATTACATACTTTAAATTAAATTAGAAGAGTTGGCTAAAAAATTATTTAACTGTATTTTGTAACTAAAATCATTAAAAATGAATATAAAATTTTATAATATATTATAGAAATCTAAAAATGAGTTTACTTATGTGCATATCAAGTGAAAATTTATTATTAAAGTAAATAAATTTGGAAAATAAAAAATAAACGTGGAATTACGTTGGAGTTAGTAAAAGAAACTTCAGTGAATCGGATAAGGAACTTCATCAGGTGACACGTGTAAATAGATGATAAGGTCTAGCTGACAATATTATTGTGAGCATTTGCTTTTTCTTTGCTTTTTTGTCGCGTCTGGATTCTGGAATGATCGATTCGGTTTTTATTTATTTTCACTTTGTAGCGACCAAAAAAACTGGACGGTGTGGTATGTTGATGTGATTAGTGGTGTGTCTACATCGTCAAATTAGTTTGGTTAAAAGTAGTTTAAGTGAAGTAATTAGTACTCACTCATTACTCCTTTAAAATTTTCACTTCAACTTATAGAATAGAAAATACATGAATTTGACCATGAATTTTTTTAGACTCTATGTAAATATATGAGTACTGGTGTAAGGGGGTGAAAATAATAAAATTAAAATATTTAAAAAATTACTACATGTAAAGGAGTATTAATGTGGATTTATACTACTCTCTATTTTTCGTCGTTCCACACATTTTAAATTTTTACCTAAAATATTGTAAACTTCCTGCACTGTACTCTTTAACTTCAATAATTGTTTGACCGGCCCCACCATTTTTCCAAAATATACTTACTTTTATATAATTATTTTTTTGTCACATTAAATTGCATAACATATCGAGTCAAAAATGTACGTGTTGATTATTTCAGGAAAGAGGGAGTATTGTACTTAAAACATTAAAGATGGAAGATTTTTTTTTTTTGAAAATATCAATCGTTCCAAGATGCTGGGAAAAACGCCCAGCGGCGATTACAATGAGTGGAATTGAAATCCAACCTAACTAGGCTCTAGCAATAACTAACATATTGCAAGGATATCTAAATTACATGTCAACCAGACTGATCGT
>JAULKJ010324182.1:0-10337 GCA_032355405.1 Rubia balearica
TTTGTTGATATTATACGTAGTTAAACATATTAACGGTCAAACATATTTTTCGAAGACCGTGAAAAAAGATTCTATGCCGCTTGAATTGGGACGAAGAGAGAATCAACACCATGCACGCATGAGATTTTGATTGAGATGTAGTACCAACTAAATAATTCTCTAGTTTGATAGTTCTCTACTTTTGAATAAATTTAATTTATTTTGATAACGAGGGGATACTAATTTATATTTTTCTTATAAAATCTTAGTGCTCCATAAACAATTTTTTAGCATTTTACAAAGTATTTGATATTGCTCAAAATATAATATTATAGGTATGTGTCCCACAAATAGAGAAAAGGAGAGAGGAGTACTCCTTTTTAGGGGTGTCCGACTCGACCCAACCCGTTTTGACCCGACCCAAATGGTCAATGACCCATCTGGGTCAAGTGGGTTGGATCAAAATGGGTCCAGTCAAAATGGGTCGGGTCATAATTTGATCCAAATCGACCCGTTTGACCTATTTGTATTTTTGTCCCATTTTTTGAGAAAAATATATATAAATTTTCAAAAATAATCATAAAAAATAATTAATTTTATTTAGCCTATCCACCATTAATTTACTTCATAAACAAGTTTAACATTCTTGAAAAATATATATTTATAAAAATACTTTTTTTGTAAAACTACTATTAGTTATAAATAATATATTGATTAAAATATAAAATGTATATTAATAATTATATAAATAAATTTTTAGTTCATCTCTTGAAAGATGGTCTTTTCATAAGTTATGGAAAGACCAACGTTTAAATTGCAAATTAGAAGAAATTAAGATAAAATTTTTGGGCTGCATTAATCAGGTCGTAAATTTATAACTACTATACGTTGCATGATGAATTTTAATATTGCAACTAAAACCTTTTACATTTCTATAATTTTATTTTAACCGTGTCTTTCCATAGGCATATGAAAATACGGTCTTTCCAAAAATTTTGCCATAAATTTTAGTAATATTATGTCTTTAAATTGAAATATTAAAAGTATTCTAACTAACTAAAATGAAAATAATTGTATTTTTATTAATTGAATAATTTATAATTTATAATAAAATATTTTTATTTTAAATTATATAAAAATAAATCATCATTTTATTTTTTATATAAATATATATACATATATTTTTATTTATTTAAAAATTATTCATTTTATTGAATAAATTATTTTTAAAATACTATGATTTGGGTCAATTTGGTAACCCCGACCCGACCTGAACTATGGAAATTTTGACCCAACTCGACCCATTTGACCTTACGTTTTGGGTCAATTTGGGTAGGGACAGCTGACCCGCCTCGCCCTGCGGGTTAACACGAACACCCCCTGAGTCCTTTTACAACCCCGTCTTTCATCACCTTCATTCCCTTTCCCCCATTTCCATCAAATAACTTTTAAATTCTTATAACTTTTTCTTTGATTTTGATTTTCTATGCATTGTTTATTTCTGTATATGAGTATTTTAGTAAATAATAAGTGAGGAATTACTTCCGTTAATAAGTTTGATGCCTCTTGTTCCTTTGCACTTGTATTGTGGAGATTTATCTCCTTCTAATGTTTCGTAACACAAAATAAATTTCAAAAAAAAAACCTGGGAATTGATGTGTGAAGTTATCCCAAATACTTGGTCCTTTTCCATCTTCAAAGGCCGCACCTTCATACTGCATGTGTGGTACAAACACACTTTAGTATTTAGCTAATTCAAGTACTCTCAAGATTGATTTATTTTTATATTTATTTTGAGTGTGTAAAACCAATGGGAAGATGTCCATGGCCATTGGCCACAGTAGTAAAATCAAAAACAAAGAAAACTGGAAATGAAGAGACATTGATGTTTGGCCACACATGAGTAGAAAAATAAATTAAAAATCACTGTAACAGAAAACAAGAAAAGAAGAAGAAGGAAATGTAAGATGAATTTACTTGAAAGGCAGCTGAGGCCGCTCCAAACAGAAAACCATCGGGAAACACACTTCTGTTGAACAATGAAAGCTCATGGCTTCCACTTACGACGCAACAATATCTCAGTACAATCACAAACAAAACACCCAAATCTATTACTTTCATGGCTCCTCCTCTTTCATTCACTCCTTATAAGATATATCTATTGTAGTTTCTTTTACCTTCTGCACCAACCTGCTATTATATATAGCATATAGTATTATGTGGTTGGTAAGTCGGACAATTTCATGCCACATTATTGATTTCCGACTATTGAATTTTACCAGTGCAATAGTATTCAATGTCATCATGTTTTTTTTACATTATCGCCCATTTAAAAACAAAATGAACAGAAACAATTTACAACGACCAACATTAGCTATATAAAGAACAAATATGTTTAATTTTTGCATTATATCAATGTCACATTCGATAATGGGGAAAAAAATCCACGTGCACCTGTTTTTTTAACACCGATTCAGGAAAATTGATGCTATTTAGAACCGAAAATTAAAATCGATAAAAAATATATGTATCGCAAATTAAATTAGTACCGGTTTGAAAAATAGTTGCACTCAACTTGTACATTCTACCGATGCCATGACTCGTATAAGTAGAAATGTTGATGCTAAGCACTGATTTTTAGAAAATAGTAGTAAACCGGTGCTATGTATTTAAAGTAATGGATAGCACTGGTTGATATACTCCCTCTATCCTAGTTTAACATGCAAGAAGCGGAGAAGTCTCAAAATTTTGAACCATGGAGATTGACCCTTTTGGTTTTTTGTCATCTTCCCCAACACCACCACCCACCCGCCACCCACAGCCACCAGGGCAACATTGAAACACCACAAACCTCCACCAAAAACTCAATTAATGTTCTAATTTTCAATAAATCAAAACTTATAAACTAATTAATCACAAAGACTCCACTTTACTCTTTAAAACTTTTCATTTCAGATCTCGTAGCCTTAGCTTTTGGCCCGTAGTCATTCCCATAGCCTCCCCGTCGTCATCTCTACTGTCTTCCCCATGGTTCTCCCTGTCGTTGTCCCGTCGTAACACCAATTCTTCGTCGCCACTAGTGTAGGGGGGTCGATTAAAGGAGGTTATATCGGACTATTAAAGATACTTTCAATGTGCCTTCTCTGGTCCTGCCTTCCATTGTCCATTAAAAGAAGGTGGTTAAAAACCGACTTTAAATGTTTCCGATCATGGAAAGTCCTAGTATCCCTCAGACCCTGATTGCAGCTTCCGGCCTCGGAAAGTCATGCAATTCCAAACTCGAAAACTATTGTATCTGCTCTTGAGTAATTCCTTCATTGTTTATGAGCTCGTGTCCACTTTTCGTTCCCATTCTGTCAAACGATTGCTCCAAATTAGCATGAATAAGAATTATTTATGAGTTCGGAATTTGTTTCGTATCTTATATTTCCAAACTTGGGAATTGTAATTGTGCCTATGTGAAATGGAATGAAAAGTTTCCGAATTCAAAACATGTCCTATTCCTTTAGTCAATACATATTTCTATTTCATTTGTTCAGCGCAAAAAAATTCCTCAAACCATAACAACAAATATAAAAACAATACATGATAGTGTCTTGCATGTTCACAAAAATCTATAGATAAAGGTAACCAAACAATAATCTATAGATAGAAATAGGAAAAACTAGGAATTTATTCCAATAGTTCTAAGCTTCATTATTTTTCTAAATTTGTTACTTTAGCAATATCCGGATTTCATAGAGTTGCTGACCGATTGAGTATTAGATGCCTAACCAAAGAATTCCTCATAGTGTTGAAATCATCTTGCGAGTAGGGCTTCGATTCCTTCAAGAAAAATTGTCAATAACGAGTTATTAGTAAATACAAGAAAGCTTAGTTACATTGGTTGCTAGAAACAATGGTACACTTACCTTATCAATTTGAAGTAAGTCATCTTTGACTTCTTGAATGCACTCATCCGCGTATAACATGACGTAATATACGCACTCCCAATTTTGCGCCTGTTTCTTGTACTGATTGAAATTAACATGAAATCCATAATTAAATTCTTACATCAATTAAGTATTGTAAATTGAAAAAATAATGTTCATAGTCCACTTTGATTTCAACCGCCTCAAAATTAATTTTATTTTTGTCGCTATTGTCCTTCATTGCCAATTCCAAAATCTTGACAAATGAGTCCGACAATTAGAAGTGTTGGGATCCAAATACATGCGGTTATTGGCTGGGACAATCAAAATCAATCTCCAATGGTCCTTGCATAAGAAAATATAAATTATCTACATGGTTTGTTTCCACGAAAATCGAACAAACTTAGTATAACCTTTATATGTATGGCGCAATGAAAAGTTTCTTATCCTTTCGCCCTAGGCTCTTACGAATGTAGCCGATCCTCTCTTGTTTAGTACAACCAATTTCTTGAATCGACACTGGGCATATGTACCCAATCCATCATTTCTTTTGATTATGGGTAAAATACATGTACCTAGAAAATCATTTTATTTATGTAGTTTTGAAGTAAATATAATAGTGAACTTGACTAAAAAATTATAGAAATAACTCACAAGGTGTAAATGGACATGATCGTTTGATTGACTTGCTTACATCTGCATAGATCTTCAAAAACACTCCAAAACGCCATGATCTTCTGTTTGCATCCGAACACACAGTCATTTCCCAAGAATGAGTGTGTTGAGTTTCGATCATGCGGTTGAAGCTAATTGTACAGTACATGTACGAAGTGTGGTGAGTCTCGAAGGACTTGTGCTCTGGAAAATCACTAGTGTAGGATGGGCCTATTAAAGGCGGTTCTATTGGCAATACAAAGGCACTTTCTAAGTGCCTTTGTTGGTTCCGCCTTTAATCACTCTAAAAAGAAGGAGGTTCCGAGAACCACCTTTAAACGTCGACAAATAAGTTGGTTAAAAACTGCATTTAAGTGAAGCTCGAAGGTTGCCTTTAAAACATTTCCAAACTCAGAAATGTTGCTCCTCCTGCGTGTACTTCATAGAAGTTTCCGATGTCGTAAACATATTATTTACGAATTCGGAAATTAGAAATAGCCATGTTTCTTGTCTTTTGTAATTGAAATTTAGTTTCCAGATTCGTGTCGCATTTCCGGTTTGAATCCGAAAACTTTTGGATGACCATTTTCATACATGAAATCCTTTCCGAACTCATATACCCTCTCGTGTCTCATCTTTCTGAGTTCGTAAAACTGATTCTGACCAATGGTATATGAAAACAGAAGAGACGAAATTACTTTCCCGTTTCAGAATTTCAATATGATGTTGTGGTAAAAATTTGACATCATTGTTTTTTTGGCACAAAAACTGCCTCGATACACAGCCATAACTTAAAAATAATACATGAGAGTATGTTTCACCTAAATAAAAATCTATAGATAGGAATACAATTCATTACAAATCTATTCCAACATTTATATGGTTCAATGTTTATCCAAATTGAGTGTCCCTACCAATATTGGGATTCCCCAGTGTTGCTTATCGATTGAGAATTAGATGCTTAGCCAATGAATTTTGTGCATTGTTGATATCATCTTGTGAGTAGGGTTTCCAATCTTTTTTGAAAATCTATAATTAACATTATTGTATTAAATATATGGCAGATGTTAGTTTGAAATATTACCAAGAACCATTGTACACTTACTTTGTCAAGTTGAAGTACATCTTCCTGAACTTTGTCTATGCACTCGGTCATGTGTAGCATGATGTATTAGCAGCACTCCCAAGTTTGAGACTGTTTCTTATAATATATGTAAGACAAAATAAATTATTAAGACTATTGCACCACTTATGTAAAGTATATTTGAAATTAACATACAGGTAGACTACCTTGATTTCGATCATTTTAAATGAAGAATTTGGATCCTGATTATTTTCCTTCATTGAAAATTCCAAAATCTCAACGAATGCATCAGACGGTTGAAAGTAGAGGGGATCCATCCAATACACTCGCTTCTTTGCGAGGACTATCAATATTAATATCGATTGTTCCCTGAATAAGAAAATTTTACTGTTATTAGCTATATGTGAAAATGATGTTAGTAAAGAAAATGAACGTTGCAAATAACCTCTCGATATATGGCGCAGTTAAAATCCTCTTATTTTTCCGCTGTAGGCATTTGCGAATGTAGTTGATCCTGTCTTGTTTTATAAAACCAATTTATTGTATCATTACCGTACACATGTATCTTATCAATTCCTTTTTTTATTAGTGGTGAAAAACATGTACCGGGATAATTTCATAGTATGTATTAAATGTAATAAGTGTCAGCGCAATTGAAATCGAATTTAGAAATAAAAATAAGCAAAATCACTCACAAGGTGTAGATCGACATCATTGCTTTATTAACTTGCTCACACCTCCATATGTCGTCAAAATCACTCCATAATGTCATGTTTTCTCGTTTGTATCCGAATACGCATTCATTTCCCAAGAATGCGTATGTTGAGTTTCGTTCATGGGATTGTAGCATGTTATAAAGGACATATACAAAGCCAGGTATGTCTCGAGGGATTTGTGCTCTTCCTAATGGAGGTCTAGCCCTAGTTGATGTTGTTGGCACCGGTTTGGCCGTCGATTTCACCAATTTTGGTGTTGTCTGCACTGGGTGTGGTGATGGAGGCCTCGTTTCCTTCATATGTCGATCCTTGATAGAATTGGCATATATAAAATCTACGGGGCCAAGTACGGAACATTCCCTGGACAGAGCCTACTTTCTTGTATTCTCCGTCCCGGGACTGGCAAAGGGGTGGCCATCACCAAAGGTTTCTCCAAGGAAACCCTTAAAAGATCTTCCGCAATTGGTATGGAGTGATGATGTTTCATGAAGTCATGCAAAGCTCTACTGGCTACATGTAGTGGCCTACCGTCAATGTCTTGATCAATGTACAGTTCACATGGACATGATCTTTAAACACAAGAAAAACAACCATTAAATATTAAACTCAATTCAAACTAACATAAGTAAGAGAAGGATCATTCGTACATTTTTGTCAGTTGCAAGAATGGCATCGTTGGGGGTAGTCGGGGTTTGAACAGTTGCCTATCGATTCTTGGTTTTAGAACAATTGCCTCGAGATTGACCTCAAAATTACTGGGAGAGCATCATGAACCCCTAGATGGTCGAGTTCAATTGGGCGTCAAGTCCTCTAAAATTTTTTGGTAGAACTAGCTCGGTGTGTTGGATCGACCTCCAAATCAGAATATCTTGTTGCTCAATGCGTTTGTCTTGGAGTTGGGCCTTTATTTACAATGCATGGACTCTCGAGGGTTCCCCTCCATCGTAGGACTGTACGATCCCGAAGGCTTGCCGTTGGGTTAAGAAACTACCCAGTCCCCTAACACGGCCCGGGTGGTCGAATTTTTTTGTGGCTTCACAAAGGATGTCGTGTTTATCCCTTGGAATAAAATGCCATTGCAATTGGTCCTTCTCCAAGTTTTCCTTTGTAGAAACATAAATAGGTAAACCTTAATTATTTCGATATACCCTTAATATAGATAAAATGAATACTATAATCCCTAACAAAATTTACGTACTACTTTTTCAGCAATTTGTTTCTCTTTATCCTTGTCTAAGGCTCTACAATGAATTTATTATTTTCGTACATCCCCCGTACCATCATTCTCATCCCATATTGACTTCGTTGTTGGGAGATTGACATTTCCGGACTGTGACTCATCGTCACGAGTCTGTTTTCTAGTTACCATTTTGAGTGCTACATTTACGAAGATACCAAAAAATAACTTAACCTCTGACACTAATAAGTTAGTTATATTTAAATAAATGGCATAGTATGTAATAACATATGTTGAACGAATCCTCGCCAATGAACATATAAAATAGGAATTTAACCACCAGCATTAAATCGCGCACGCACACACACCCATATATATATATAACTTATCTTTAATATCAAACCCCACTTAAAATAGAACTCATAAGAATCACATATTACAAACCCTAGAAGGCATGAACCTAAAAATATTTGAGTTTGCTCATTTATGCAAACTCTAGCTACACGTGGAAGAGTATATTTACCTTTTTGATCAATCAAACGGTACGAAATACTCCATCATAGCTCATACCTTCATATAATACAAAAATGTTGTGAAAATGAAAAATGTATAAGTGGGAAATTGGAGTAGAAGAGAACCAATATGGATGACATAACTCAAATCATAAGAAGCTTACATGGAAGATTGGTGTTGAAATGGAATTATGGGTTTGATTTGGGGTTCTTTTTTGGAGAGGGGAGAAGATTGGTGTTGAAATGGAATTATGGGTTTGGTTTGGGGTTCAATGGGCAGTAAATGCCCATTTGAAACCCGTTATGCCTATTTTTTTCCTGCTCGTAAGGGTTTTTGTACTCAGAAAGGGACACGATATATGTTTCCGGACTCATAAATATATTGTCTCTTTCAAACTACAGACAAGATCAATTTTCGAGTTCGGAAACCCTTTTCAGGTTTAAAAGAAAAAAAGAGAACGGGCAGATGTTTAACAAAACCCCAAAACACATTCAAAACATCATCTTCCAAACCCTTATTCCCAAATTTCCAAAATGTAGAAACATCTACCAAACCTTGAAAATGAGTCCTAATAGCTCGGGTCCTAGGTCAAAGAATAACGATCGAAGTCATCGCCCTATCACGGAGATTGGTGAATCTAAAAATTCTTCAATGAAGCCACTGAGCAAAGGTATGTCGATATTTCGAAGAGAAAAGTTATCAATTCTAAGGCTATATTAGCATCGAACGTTGAAAGCTTAGGACTCGAGTATTTGCTAGCACATTTCAAAACCCAACATTTAGATAAACTATTGTGTATGGATGAGCCCGTTCACATTGATGAAGTGACACAATTATATGAAAATTTGGGCCAAAGTAGCAGCAACCAAAATGTAACTAGGGTCAATGGGAAAGATTTATCTGTGACTACGTATACAATAAACACTGCCCTAGGTACCCCTACACCTCCCTCGAGAAATTAAGGCCAGATGACTCCAATGGTCCCCTCAATATTTATCACACACATGTTTGGCCGGATGTAAGCGACACTACTCCCCTTTGTCCCGTTGCTATGGCTAAAAAATATTTTAAGAGATCAGGATCTAGTGCGGGGAAGGCGAATAGTTTTGATATTAGTGTCTTGACCTTAGAGCAACGTCTCTATGAATGGATATGTTTTAATGTTTTCCCAACGGGTGGCCATACTTGCGAGCCGACTATTTTGAACCTCAAGATGTTTTACTACATCATGGAGGGTAGAAAGATAAACCCCGGCTTCACCATCATCTCATTCCTGTTGAAATCTGCGCAGACAAAAAAGAAAGATCTTCCCTATGGTTGTTTAATAACCTCCATGTTGAAAAAGGCGGGCGTAATTCCAAAGGATGAAGATCTTCGTATGGAATACTATGACAAGAATTGGTTCCAACACAAAGGGCTAGAACAAGACTTTAGCGGCAAGTGGTGCTTTCGTACATCACCCAGTCAAAAGGTTAAGTTCTGACGAAGGCTCGAGAAGCGAAAGCTGGAATGGTCGAGTTATCCAGCTTCAGGAAGAGATAAATAGTTTAATTAATATACATTAATTAAGTACGATATAAAAACTAACGGTTCAATATTGAATGACAGGTACAAGCAGCGGCTGGAAGGCTCGATTGAGTAAGTACTTAGACTGCATGCATGCGGTCATGACCGAGATGCAGGATATGTTAACCAATGCTCATTCCCAGCATATCGTGTTCATGGAAGCCCAAGGCCTTCATTTGGAGCCTGCTAGGTTTGAGTCGGTCTTCTCAGAGAGTGAAGATGATGGTGGTGGTGATGGTGATCATGGCATGGGAGACGGGAATGTTGGTCAAGGCGTTAAAGAAAACATTGTGGGCCAAGACGAAAGGGGAAGAATCTAGCACTGAGAGAATGCTAGAGTAGTAGATTTTAGGAAATATATGGATGTGTTGTTGCTGGATATTTTGATTTTGATTCTAGTTTTGCATCTATTTTCACATTTTGGATTTTGAATGTCTTGAGGATGTTCAAACTCTATTTTCATGTCAAGATGTTGAAAGTCTTGATAATGTGGACGTTTTTTCCTTCACTAAGCTAATCATGTTGAATTGTCATTTTCTTTTATGTTACTTGTTTGATTGATGTATTCCGCAATTCATGCTTAAGTATTCACAAATAGGTTGGCCTTTTAGTGAATTTCATGATGAAGTTTGAAATTGACCTGAACACAAGATTGTTTTCCGAGTCCGGAAAACTTTCTTGTCTCTGATTTGTATGGGTAAGATGTCTTTCCGATCTCGGAAAGATATCATTGGTTT
>JAULKJ010324209.1:0-10336 GCA_032355405.1 Rubia balearica
AATGTTTTGGATGTTTTTTATATTAATTGGTGATGTAATCTGAATTATCTTCTAGATTTCTGGTTTCTATTTATTTCGTATTATTATTCATATATGTCCCAACATAAGGGAATTTCTGGAATTCTGATGATTATGTAAGATTGGAAGTTTTTCTTTTGGGTTTTTCCCAAAATGGTTGGGTCCCGAAAATGTCAAAGGAGGAGATTGTAAAGTCATGTGCATCTCATGGATTATTGTGTTGGCATTTGTGAACTTGTGTTAAAGAAGAAAAATGTTCCACGTTTTAACATACTGGATATTTAAGTTTTGACGAAAAGAATATTGCGCTGAAATTAAGTTACAGAAACTTGGAGTTTAAGCAATATTGTTATTCATCCATGTAGAAGAATAATGGTATTATGGAAAATCCCTATAATTGTGGAATTGGATTGATGGAATATTATGAGATATTTGAGATAAGGAAAATCCCTTTATATGTGGGATTTATATATGCTTCAGACACATATAAGGAGAATGAATATTTTTGGAATAATTATGGAGTATTCCAATCTACATATGGACTATAAATAGAGAACATTAATGGCTGCAATGTGTGTGAATTTAATCGATAAAATCTACACTTCTGATTTATATTGTGCCGAGAAGCTTCGTAAGAGCCAGTACTTATATGTTCCAACATACATGACCTGTTGATCAAGTTTAGAGTCATATGCCTTAAATCCTCGGGAGGAGGAGATCCAGCATCGACGAGTTTTGAGGTCAGAGGGAGTCTGATCAAGGCGGATCAGTAGCAAGGGGAGCTTGCAAAATCCACAAGTTATAATTAGAAGATAAATATAGTTGTATGATGTACTTTGTACTATATCTCTGACTAGTAGATTTATTCTGAACTGGACCAGGCCCCACAGACGTAGGTGGATTTCACCGAACTGCGTAATCAAGTTCTATATCTCGTTCGTTATTTACTTTACATATTTGGTTAAAATAGAATACGTTGGAACATGGGTCTAATAGTTAATCTAAAACGGTAAAACCAGTATTTCATGTTTTACATGGAAGAATTTGGTCTGCTATTTACCCATTAGTGCTAGGTCTCATTCTTCACTCAATATGATTTTTGGTTATTTAGTTTATTGTTGTTATATTTGCTAGTTTAAACCGCTCAGTAAATTAAATGATACCTTTACTAATCAACAATGATATATCTAAATATGATGCACTTTGTTTTAACTTGCTGATGTGATGACATATATATTTTTTCCATTTAGGCGTAAAAGAGAAAGTAATATTTCTTTGGGAGATGAAATTCCGACCTCTGCCCAAACTTTTCCTATAGTTGCGGACTGTGTTCACTGCAAGGGAAAGAGATTCAAATGAGAATCAAATTTATTTTGCTGTTCTTGAGGGGAAATTTACTTCTCAGTAGTTCCGATGCCACACAAATTAAAGGCTCTCTTTGTTTGTGAGATGCCGCCATCTGTCCATTTTACGAAGAATGCTCGGACCTACAACAATAACCTAGCATTTACAACTCTAAGTGCTGGTTATGATCGCAACTTAACTGCTAATGCGGGTGGCATTTATACTTTCAAAGTTCATGGTAAATTGTATCATTACTTGAAGCCTTTGAAATGTCCCGAAGGACCCGAGCCTGCTGGTGTTCAACTCTATTTTTTATACGGATTTCGAGCTGGAAAAGAAATTGGGGTCTGACTGTGCTGACAAATTTGATGAACCAACGATGAAGTTATTGATCAATATATTGACAAAAAATCCCTATTGTCAGTTCTTCAAGAATTTGAAAAAAGTCGACAGTATTGAGACAAAGAAAATCGTTCGGAGTGCAGTCCTAAAGCTTGATCAGAGGCGATACAACCTTCCAACCGCATCATAAGTTGGCAGTATTTTGTTTGAGCCGTTCGAGTAAGACGCCGAGAGGACTGTACATGTACAAGTTTATATCTCACATGGAAGAACTTATAGCATTAAGCATTATTATTGATGCTACGATCCAATGCAATATCCTTTGATTTTTCTAAGGGGCCAATTAGGCTGGCATTTGAATATTAAAAGGATTAGGAAGAGGGATATGATCCGACATGAGTCCGGTTGTGAAATATTAGCTTTTGACTAACCTGAATCATTAATAGATTCTGAAAGCAAATGTGTGTATTGAATCTTAAGTTCAATGGTTTCGTTATATTTATTTTTGTCAATAATTTTTACGCTAAATCATGTCTTTTTTTTTGCGGTTGTCAGGGATAGGAAAAAAATGATGCAGTACCTCAAGGGAGTACTACTGCTATAAATTACAAATGAGGTCAGATGAAGAATTAATGTTTCTGCATGTTGGACGCCTGTTGCAGCAGTTTGTGGTTGATGCTAATATTAAAATGGAGACAAGCTGGTTGGATTTTTTAAGGGACAAACAGGGCCAGTTTCGTATTGAAATGGCACAGGGTGTTGTAGATGGTATGGATGCTAGTTTAATAGCTGGTTCCGTACTTGGTCGTTGGGTTATATTGTAAGCTTCATTTATTGGTGGTCCTAGAGATAAGCGGCGCAGGTATCTTTATGCAATGGTTATTGTCCAGAAATTTGGTAAGCCTAAAATATTTCTAACTATGACTTGCAATACCCACTGGCCAGAGATTCAAGATAACCTATGTTTTGGTGACGCTGCAAATGATAGGCCAGATTTGCTTGCTAGAGTGTTTCGCGCTAAAGTTCAACAACCGAGAGATGATACTGTCGATAAGGAGATTTTTGGTGTTGATAAATCTTTAGTGTATGTTATTGAGTATCAAAAAAAAGAGGGTTGCCTCACTTCCACATGTTAATTAGTCTAAAACCTGGTTGTAAGCCTTTGGGACCAACTGCTTATCATAGAATTGTTTGTGCCGAGCTACTAGATCCTGAAAAGCCCCTGTATGAAAAAATGGTAAGTGTAGATTTGGATTCCCTAAACCATTTAGGCAGTCAACATATCATGCGGAGGATGATTATCCATTATATAAAAGGAAATATGATGGTAGGACGGTTACCATAAGAAAAAATGATTTAGGAAATAATTTGGTTATTGGTTATAATAGATATTTAACTGCAACTTATAGTTGTCATATAAATGTTGAGATTTGCTCAACTTTCTGACTCATCAAGTATGTTCACAAGTACATATTTAAGGACAGTGACTGAGTTGGATTTACATTACAAGGTGGTCATGACAATACAGTTATTGATGAAATAAAATTATATCAATACAGGCATTGGATTGGACTGTCTGAAGAAATGTGGAGAATATATAGTTTTAAGTTAAACCATATGAAGCCGGTTGTTTATTCTCTTCATGTCTACTTGCCAGGCCAGCACTTTATTACATTTCACAAGAATGCTGCTCTTGAGTCTATTGCTACAAATGAGTTTCTTACTAGAACGAAACTCACAAGCTTCTTTAAAATGAATACATATGACCCTGATGCAGGCGAATTGAAGCTCTTTTATAGAGAGTTTCCAGAACACTTTGTGTGGTCGACATTGAATAGGGCATGGGAAAAGAGAAAGTGCAGAAATGTTATTGGTAGGTTGGTTGCGGTGAGTCTCAGGGAAGGTGAGCGCTATTAATTAAGGCTACCTCTCTCCCATGTTAGATCACCAACATCCTATGAAGACTTGAGGACTGTGCAAGATACTGAATACACTACAAATAGGGAAGCTGCAATTGCACATGGTTTACTGAGTTCAGATAGTTATATTGAAGATGTCTTGTAGGAAGCCAGATCATTCCATATGCCATCAACTTTGAGATCTTTGTTTTCAGTTTTATTGGTATATTGTTCACCAAATGGTCCAAAGGATTTATGGTTGAAATTCAGGGATGAATTATGTTATGATTTTATGAGAAAATCAACAACTCAGCCCCATTTCACCGAGGCCTTCATAAATAGAAAGGTGTTAAATATTATAAATGGTTTCTTGGTCAAAATGGGCAAGGATATTCAACATTATGGAATTATGGATGGTGTTGCTGGTGAATCATTTCATGAGGTCTTTACACGTGAGGTACTCAGTGAGAGGAGTATTAAAATTTCTGATGAAGAATTGTCACTGTAGGGTCTATTGAATACGGAACAAAGGCTGCTGGCCCATGATCGCATCATTCTCAGTGTTATAGCTAACACCGGAAAGTCTTTCTTTATTGATGAACCTGGTGGTACAGAAAAAAACATTTTTGTACAGAGCTTTGCTTGCGATGTTAAGGTCAGAGGGTCATATTGCATTGGATATTGCATCCTCTGGAGTAGTTGCGTCTGTATTACCTGGAGAAAGAACTACACATTCCCGTTTTAAGTTTTCGCTTGATTCTTCTGACAGCGAAATCTATCAATTAAGCAAGCAACGTGGATTGGCAAAGTTAATAATAGAAGCTAAGTTGATTCTTTGGGATGAAGCCACAATGGCGAAACGACAATCTTTAGAGGCTGTGGATATGTTATTAAAACATCTCATGGATTCTGATGCTCCATTTGGTGGTAAGGTCGGTTTTTAGGAAGAGATTTCACGAAAACTTTACTAGTTATACCAGGCGCATCAAGAGATGAATGATCCAGAGAAAAGTTCCATCTTCAGTAAAACATGAGAGCCTAAAATGATCCAGAATTTTGCTCTTTTTTACTGCAGATAGGTGAAGGGACGGAACATTTTGACGATAATAAAGAGGTTGAATTGCCAACACACATTGTTATTCCATATGTTGAGAAAGAACCATCCATCCAAAAGTGAGCCATTTTAATCCTTTTTTCTTGTAAGTCTTTCTATATGGATTACATGTTTAGGAGGGCATTAACATTATTTTATTATTTGCAGGTTTATTAAGTGTGTGTTAACAAATTTAGTTGTATATGCATTAAATCTCATTGACATGATAGGAAGGTGTATTTTGGCTGCAACAAATGCTGTTGTTGACAAAATAAATAGTTTTTTAATTAATGCTTTTCCTGGCACCCCAACATTATACGTTAGTACTAATAGAACTTTGAGTGAGAAGCATCAGAGTGATCATGAGGATTTTCTTAATACACTGAATCCAAAAGGCCTCCCATCCCATAAGTTAGTACTGAAGCCAAATTGTCCTATCATACTCATAAATAATCTAAATCCAAGTGAGGGATTGTACAATGGAACTAGATTAATTTGTCGGGAGTTGCGCCAATCAACTATTAGGGCTGAGATAGCTTTTGGCATCTTCAATGGCAAACAAGTTTTTATTCCTAGGATACCAATTATTTGTGACCAAGAAAGTAAGACCTCCATCCTATTTAAAAGATTTCAGTTCCCACTCAAAGTCTGTTTTGATATGGAAATAAATAAGTCCCAGGGGCAAACATTAGACTTTGTAGGGTTATATTAAGAGCAGCCACTCTTTTCTCATGGTCATTTGTACGTTGCTTTATCCCGAGAAAAACTTCTGAATCTGTCAAGGTTTTTTTGACACCTCCAACATTTGAGGAGACAAAGTTAAATAATAAAACAAAGAATATAGTTTATATGGAGATTTTTGAAAGGCAAAAATTGTAGCTTTTTTGTTACATGATTTTTCTTGTTTTGGATCTACAGCATTTTGGGATTTTGTGGTACATATTTTTGCAATCCGCAGGTTGATTTTTTGTTCTCCTATAAGGAGATTTTTGAAAGGCAATAATTGTAACTTTTTTGTTACAGGATCTTCCTTGTTTTGGATCTACAGTATTTTGAGATTTTGTGTACATATTTTGCGATCCGCAGGTTGATTTTTCCCCTCCTATAGGGAGATTTTTGAAAGGAAATAATTGCAGCTTTTTTATTACATGATCTTCCTTGTTTTGGATCTGCAACATTTTGGGATTTTTTTGTACATATTTTGCGATCCGTGGGTTAATTTTTTGCTCTCTTATTGGATCTGTGGGATTATTTTGCTGGTCCTTCTATTTTGAATATGCAGGTATTTTCTCAATCCATTTTCTCTTGATGCCTAATAATAACCATTTTTTTAGGTCTAACGCTTTGGTTTGTGTTGCTTGTGTTGATGTTATGTTCTGTGCAGAGCAGGTTTTTTACCTGTGCCATCATGAACATATATCTTTTGCACTTTCGACGCCGACCGGAAAATATAAGGTTGGGTATTAGTAGTTTGTTCATCTCCTTTTATTTCTTCATATGTTAATTCCTCTTATCACGAACACAGTGGAGGAATTCTTTTTTCTCCTAAGTTCACTATTTTCTGATTGTAGTCTTGTAGGACTTGAATTAACTTTACTGGTCTGTTTTACCTATTGAATCCTTTGACAAGAGATCAACCAGCTATAGTGCTTTACTTTTTCTCTCTGTTTTATTATGTATTGTGGAAATAAATGTTGTAAGGGGCAAGAATCTGATGACTCGGGTTTAGTCATAGTAAACCAAAAGATTTAGTTTAGGTTTAAAACAAATGTCTTCAGTACAGTACCTTGTTCTAAGATGGTTAAACTTTTACTTGAGCTTTTTATTGGCAATGAGTTTTTGGATATTAGTGTGTTTAAAAAAATTAAATCGCTTATTGGAGTTCATTAGAACAAACGCTATGTTGTGTGCAGAGCAGGTTTTTTACATGTGCCCTCATGAACATATATATTTTTCACTTCTGACTCCGACCAGAAATGGAACACGACTGCTGCTTGTTTACCGTCATTTTCCCTCTTTAGGAAAGGTAAATTTCTACCCTTTCATCTACAAATTATAATTTCTAAAAAAATCAATTGATGTGGGTAATGTAGTATGTGTAAAACTTGTGTTTCTTTACTGATTCTAATCAATGTTTATAGTTCATCAACTATTTGTGAAAATTCCCCACTGATATGTTATTTTCCTGAACACATCCCACTAATCTTTTTCCCTTATTTTTTAATGGATCGATATTGCATTTTTATTTTGCATGTTGTGAATTGCGCTATCCATGTTTTTTTACATTGAAAAGAATGAATTTTGAAGTTATTTTATGGAGTCAAGTGAAATGTGAATATGAAGTATATGAAGCCAGCCAACTTGTTCCAGAAGCTACTGAAAATGAATGCACTCAAGATGAACTTTTTGGTTGGTCTGGATTGGATTGGATATAAGTATCTTGTGTTGGCTATTTCGGATGTCCACAACAATATTGCATTGCTTCTGAGGTATAAAGTTTCCAACAATTCATATGCCTTTGAATGCTTGCTTATTGTAACTGTTGAACTTTTAATTTGTATACAAGTCTTCCTTGCAAAATCACTAATGTTTTGTGGGGAACTGGGATTATGAATTCAGTTTGTGGAGTTAGTATCGATTAGGATTTCAGCTTGATGGTTATAGATGTTTTTTCTGTTGTTTAGTAATTCAATGGTTACTGATCTATAATCAATTTATATTGTTCTTTACTATTCTGCAGGAAAAATTATTTCCTGTTTTGATGATGATTGTACTGAATTTCTTAGTATTAACATTAGTTTTCTGGATATTATGATAATTTTTTTACCAAAAATGTTACAAATGCTTTTGTTTCATATCAAGCGTATGAATGTTAAGATAGTCCACCATAATGGTTCAGATGAACAAAAATGAATCTAATAATAGAAAGAAAAACTGAAAAATGCCTAACTCCTGCTAGAGTTTTGAGAGTTCACCAATATTGAGAGTCATGTTTTTTTCCACATCTTTTACTGAGATTTGTTCATTTATGGAGTTTTTTTATTTTTGGTGTAATCCTTGTTCGTGTCCATATCTTCTTCTTTTTAAAAAAAAAAAAGTATGAGTTCCTTTTGTTTGGATGTGTGTTGCAGCCAAAATCAAGAACTCTGGGTCAAAAATGTCAGGATAAGATTCAGTAAAATCAGGTACAGTATAGCCCTGTTTCACCTTCCCCTACAACTATTCCTTGACCAGAATGTTTCATCATTCTCACTTCTTACATAAACTGTACACACATCATATGTCACTTCTCACTAACAATGTTAATTTTTTCATCCAAGCCTCTCTCACCATCCATATTAAAAATTCAAATGATTACTTTGTATTTTTTTCCCAAAAAATCAAAAAAGATGATTTCAGTCTACAGTCAATTATACTATATTGGGTTGCTTTTTTTCTTCTATCCACTTTTCCATAATTTCTTCTAATCTTATCTTGTTATATATATTAGTACTACTACAGCTGCGTACAATTTCTAAGCATTATGCCCTAACTCTATAACAAGAAAAAAAAAGAACCAGCTGATCAAAAGATATCATGCTTCATCAAATAACTAAAGGAGGATCTATGACTACTGGTAACTTTTCTTTAAACCTCTTTCCCTACTTGTTCTCAAACAATTTTGTAACTACAAAGTTTAAAAAAATTATGCTCATATTTTTCTACTTTCATGGTCTCGAAAAAATATACCCCAGCAATGTGCATGTTCAGCACTGAAAACATACAGTTAAAAACTTCAAGTGATGCTTTGGGTAGCAGATTAAATTACAGCTTGTGTTTTTATATTAACCTAATACCATTTCATATGATTTTATGAAAATTGTACTTGCTAAAGAATTGTCTCTAATGCAGGAACACTAGCATCAGAGAAACCCATTGATGAACTGCGCAATACTGATCGCCCTTGGATCAGAATTGTGACAGTTACAGAAAAATGTTATGTATTTAAAAGTTCAAAGAATCCTACAAAATTGTAAAAGTTCATTTTCTCCGATGAAAAGGTAATTAACCACCTTTGTAGCAATTATTGCCTACCATACTACAATGTCCCATGATGATTAGTTTGCTGATATAGGGAGCCAAAGTAGAAGGTATAATGTTCAACAAGGCATATGAAGCCATGAGCAGCAAACTCCAAATTTATAAGACGTACAAGATAGTAAATGCGGTCATCAAAGAAATTGACCCCAAGAATAAAACGGGGGATATAGCTATCAAGTGGATCATCGACACCGGTACAGTTATTGAAGAAATCCTTGATTCCAAGCATCTCATTCCAGTTGAGCATTCTTATTTTCCGTTTGAAAGAATCCCTGAACATCTCCATAAACCTGAAGACACATTAGGTATACCTTTTACACTACATCACTTTAGTTTCAGCCTTGAAATCTATTCCTATTAAGTCCTAAAAAATTATTCTTTCTTCGCTTTATGGTATGATTTTACTGATGTTATAAGGATTGTTGCTCAGTGTCTCCCAGTTCGCACTGTCAAAGCAGCGAATGGCCCTAAAAATGTTCAAAAGTTTGTTCTTATTGATGATAAGTAAGAATGAATTTTGTTATGACATTATTATCAAGTTGTCTACAGTTTCATTTACCTTATAGTTTATCATCCATGTTCAGATTGCAGGCTTTGACTCTATGTGGCAAGAATTCATTCCAAATGAAGGAAAATAATTGCAAGACACCTTGGATGACTTGCCAGTTCTCATTTTCCGTCGACTAATGGTTGATTCTTTTAATGGTATCATCACATTCTCTTTAAACCAATTTTCCATCATTTTCTAACCTCGGTTTTAAGAAAAACAACTTTTATTAATATTTGCCTTTATTCAGGGATTGAAGTATCAACACATTACAGATCATCCCTTTTAATTGATGGTGCTGACAATGAATCTATCAAACTGGAAAAAAATGGTGCTTTTTTTACATTTATCAGACTGCAAGTACATTCAGAGTCATACTTAATTTCATTGCTATACAATTTTTGCAGGGCAAAAGAGCACCGCAGGGAGATTACATCTACCATCACCAGCTTGAACCAATTCTCTCCAAAATACCAATGCTAACAACTTTGGATGTTGTTTGCACTTCAGTTGATTATATTCTACCAACTCAAAAAGAAAAAAGAAAATGTTGTTACATTATTTTCCCAGTGCTATACTTTGTTGTTTCTTTTGGTCCATATTTGCTACTAACTAATTTCCTTGAAATATAGCTGGTAACATCAGAGGTGAACATATCTTTTAAAGATATCTCTCAAAGTTATTACTATATGACTTGCGTAAAATATTTTCATTCAACAACTGCCTCTTTAGATTATGAATTCACCTACAATTTATGGCACGAGAAACAACTTGCTCAACCAAGGTTATGACTCACAACTAATTTCTTTCATAATTTATTTTATGAAGATACATTTGTTTAAATTCCTTAATAACTCTGTTGTAGAAATCTTCATTGTGTTAACTGCGTAGGTGTCGATTCGAAGCATATCTTATCGAGTATTATCACTACAACTTTCTTCAGTGAACCAGCTGAGAAATTATTAGGTTTGACGGCAATGGAAGTTATTGATGGAGTCACACGAGTTACATACT
>JAULKJ010324220.1:0-19061 GCA_032355405.1 Rubia balearica
CCAAAACCACACCCATACCCGCCCCATTGGGGCGGATGCTGGGCAGACCTCCACCAAAACCCACCTCATTGTCATCTCTAATAATATCATCCAAATAAACCAAGAGATAAAGCAAAGTAGTACCTTGAGAAAAAAAAATAAAAAAGGATGTATCTGCTGAGCTGCAAAGAAAGCCAAGATAACGTAGGTAAGTGCTGAAACGCTGAAACCAAACTCGAGGAGCCTGCTTTAAGCCATGAGTAGTTTTCCACGGGCAACAGACATAATCAGGATGAGCATCGTTCTTGTAGCCAACTGGTTGGGCCATGTAGACAGGAGAGTCAAGAACACCATTTAGGAAAGCATTCTTGACATCTAGCTGATGAAGGGGGCGAAGAACGCATGGTGGCAATGGAAAGAACAGTACAAATAGTGGACTCCTTCTCAACAGGGTTGAAGGTATGATTGAAATCAAACCCTAGAATCTAAGAAACACCCTGCACAACTAATCGATCCTTATATCGATAAATAGTACCATCTGGTTGGTATCTGAGACGGTAAACCCACTTGGAGCCAACACCATTCACATATGGAGGACGAGGCACCAAATACCCAGTATGCCGATGGAGAGTGCATTCATTTCCTCATCCATGGCTGAAATCCAGCGAGGATCACGAAGAGCTGTACGATAATCCCGAGGCTCGTTTTGAGAAACTAATCCAGTAAGAAAATTATATACCTTATAATCAAAGAAGGATCATAGGCATCGATAACCATCCATCATCCTGGTGGTCATCCGATGCATGTGAGCAGGAGCTAGTTCAGGAATGACACTGGTGACTGCTATAGGGGAATTTGGAGTAGGAATAGTGTGAGCCTGGGGCAAAGGTGCAGTGGCCAGAGTCATGGGCATCAGGGCCAGAGAAGTAGGCGGCGGTGCCAGAGAAGTAGGTGTCAGGACCAGGGTGGCCAAAGGTAATGCTGGAGTGTTATGATCAGAAAAAACCATGCAAGGTAACTGAGTAGAGGGTGATGCAACACGAGAGTTAGGTGGAAATGACCATACAGCCGAGGGCTCTGTAAGATAGCTCCAAATGAGATTGGACATCCCTTAATGAATATGAGGCATACAGAAAGAATATCTCATCAAAATAAACATGAAGTGAGACATAAATATGCCCAGTAGCTGTATCTAGACACTTGAACCCTTTGTGGTGAGAGCAGTAGCCAATGAAAACACATGGATTGGAGCAAGCGACGTGAAAACTTATGAGGTGCAAAAGCACACAAGCAGGGATACGTAAGACAACCACATGGATGAAAGACAGAATAATCCGGTTGAGGTTCAAAAATGATCTCAAATTGAGACTTGCCACCAAGAATGGAGTTAGATAAGCGGTTAATAATATAAACCACCGAATAGCAAGCATCCACCTTTTGAGTCTTTCTTGATGTTTCTTTAGGCCGAAGATGGCCCATATCATGTAGTTCATTCACAGACCTGTAAAATAGCTCAGAGCTAAGTCAAACAGGCTGACGATTCACCAGGCCTGCACCAACGATCTTATCTGACGAAGGTATTTCTAGGGTTTTCATTGATAGTGTATTCTTTGGAATGAGTGGTGTACCTCAGAAGCATGTTTCATTTCTCGTTATATGAGGTTTGGTGACTGATGTGACAGGGCATGTCACATTAGCTTCTAACTATTAAGTGTGGGTTAGCTGCCTCTTTGTGGCATCTATTCTTGGGTCGAATTAGGTGCGGTGGACCGTCAGATCCATACCTCATTAAGTCCCCCAAACCTGAGTCCCTGTTACTGCAATGGACAGGATGATGGACTAGGTTTAGGTTCTTCTTCCAGTTGGTTATGTCATCTTTTACATGTTCATTTGTCTTTCACGGGAAACAAGGGTAATTAATTCTTTTGAAAAAATTTGCGACTTTTCAGAACGTGGTGCTTGGATTAACGTGATTTATGCTATGCGCTTTGATTACGGCCATGTCTCCTCTTTTCTGGTGTTGTTGGGCACTTGCTGCCGTTTCACCTTTTCCCGAGACTTTTCAATCAATCGTTGCGTCTGTTCCTTTACTGTGCCTATATACTCCCCTCCTTGGGTCTGATTCCTCTCTCTTGTCACTTCTCATCTTCCTCCTTTGAGTTCCCTCTCTTTTAATATTCTTTCTGCTTTACAAACTCTTTCCGATGTTTGGTCACAGGTACCCTTGTTTCCTTTCCTCTGTTGTTTCTTTTATTCTTTCCTTTATCGTACTCACTTAAAACATGGTGTCTACTATGGGTCCCTAAGTTTAGGTATTACTGTGATGTTACAGTCGGTGAGTGCCGTTATATTTGTCAGTTCTGCGAAATGGTACTCGCCGTCCGAGGTGAAAGATATAACGACATCAGTGATCGTATTATTCTGCCTGGAAATGGGGAGACAGTGTTGGACGTCCATCAAGAGATGGTCGACGTTTATTTTGAAACCATCGAAAATGGTGGTTTTCAATTTTTCCTGCCCCGGTTCTGTCAAGCCGTGCTAGGTTATTATGAGTTAACCTTGACTGATCTTTCTTCAAACTCCCTTCGTCTCCTCCTAGGTTTCGAGGTCCTTTTCCTAGGTTCAGGTTTTACTCCCACAACCCCCCTTTTAGAGTGTTTTGTACCCCTGCAATAATGCCTCCAGACAGGTTCTATTTAAAATTTTAACCTGACAGCTTCGAACTCTTGACTGATTTGCCCACTCGTGTTGACGAGAAGCGGAGCTTCATTTTTGTTGATGAAGATTTGGTTATGGATCCCGAAATCCATACGGGTCCCTTTCCCTCGGGTCCACCTAAGACGAGTGGGGTACATACTTGGGCGGAAGAGATGTCCGATATCCATCATTTCACTTCCATCCTAGAGGATCTTTCAAAAAGGTGGGGTTCGTTCTGATAGATTCCGTTCTGCAGGCTGTTGGACTTCCCTACCTTCCATTAGGGGTTGTTCCTGTTGGTGGTCCTGGCGACCTTATGGCTATAGGGCTATATATTACTCTTTATGTCTTGGTGTTCATCTTATTTTACTTTGTCTTTCGATCATCTCTCTATTCATGGCCCTTTTGTTATTCTTTTCAGGCATGTCTATCGCCAGCCTTATCGATGACCTATCGTGTCTCTATCGTGTCTCCCACGTTGCGGGGGCTCTAGGCGTGCCGCTCGACTGGCCGGCGATGCTGATGGTAAGGTTAACCACCCAGAGTGGGCCATCACCCTATCTGACACTTCTGCCCATGTTTCTACATTTGTCAATCCCGATGACGTGGGCCAATTGGAGAGTAAGCATCACAGGACCACGAGACAAGTCGTGGAGGTGGTGCCTAAGACTCCACCTGCCTTAACTGTTGTTGCTCATGTTACTTCCGTTCCCCATGTGCCTGGCCCTCGACCTCAGCTTCCTCCGCCAACGAGCTTGACTCTTCCCCATCTGGGAGCATCCAACTCTTGAGCCTCTCCTGACTCCAAAGCCATCTGGGGCCCTCTCGTTCTTTTTGAGTTTCTCTCCCGCGTCGATTCTAGGCAACTTTAATACTTGGCTCCAAGACCATGCTCTCAATGTAGCCTCTTCTGCTGACATTGTTGATCGCCACGTCTCCGCAGTTATTAAGGTCAGGATCTACAATCTCCTCTCATATTTTGTTTCTCTTTGCTTAGCTTCCTTTCTTCTCGACGTTGTTGGTTTTTCATAAACACTTTTCCTTTTTTTCCGCAGCACCCGTGCGAGGCCATTGTCGTACAGTTAGAGATGGAGAAATGTCTCTTGGCAGATGCTCAACAGAGAGTTGATAAGGCGGAGAAGTCTGTCCAAGAAGTCTATGTCGATCTGCAGCGTGCTCGCACCAAGGCTGCTTCGCTGGAGGGATACTTAGAGTTGGAGTGCGAGGTTTCAGGATCTCTCCAGCTTGCCGTGGTGAAGCTTGAGGCTGAAGTTAAAGCTCATCGGGATTTCCCCGACAAGGGTGTTCACATATGGTTTCACGAGCGTTTTGCTAAGGTGGTGTAGAGTCAACGTGTGTCTGAGTTCTTGGTTGCGGCTATGTTCAAGGCCTTTGATATGGATGCTACGGTGACCGATCCTGAGGTGGTGCATGTGAAACTCGGAGAAGTGTTTATTAATTTTAGGGAACATAGCTTCTTTGAGTATTTTTTCTCGCTTGAGCCGGCGATAATCTCCGCAGAACTCGAGGCCCGGCTTGCAGGCATGGGTCGGGTCTAAGAACCAGTCCAGACCCTAAAAAAATTTGGTTAGACCCATACCCAACCCGGACCCGTACCCAAACCCGTAGGTTCTGAAAACTTTAGACCGTACCCAAACCTGATGGGTCGAAACTGGTCTTGGGTCCTAAATGGGTCTAAAATTTTATTTTTTCTTCAGTAAATAAAATATATATTATCTTAAATACAAATGATTCAATTTCAATATGCATCTGAATTAATTTTTCAAGAAAAAATATACATTACATATTATTTTTTGAATTAAAAATAAAAATTCAGTGAGAATATGTAAATAATTTAGAAAAAAGGGTAATATATATATATATCTATATATTGTTAGGGTTATATGGGTCTAGGGGATGGGTCTGGGTCGGGTCTTAATATTTTAGACCCGGACCCATATTTTAAATTCTAGAGCTATTCCCGGACATGATAGGTCTAAATTTTTTAGACCCATACCTGACCCAATGGGTATGGGTCGGGTCCTAGACTCATGATCATCCCTATAGGAAGCTACACTTGCGGGGCTCGTGGAGGTGTTGAGGAAAACACCATCCAGGCGCATGGAGAAACAGGGAGCAACATCAGGACGAGGATGAGAACGACAGCGACCGGGCTCATAATAGAGGCAATGACAGGCAGACTCTTGATAGATGTGATGGCTAGCAGGCTCAGGCGCGGGGAGCACATCTTGATTTTCCTTTTTTTTTGATGAACATGTGAAAAAAAAATCTTTCTTTTGGTGTCTGTAAGTCCCCATAAGGGATGTACTTATTATCAGGGGTGTCTTGTTTTCCCGTTGTTTTGCAGGGTTTTGCCCGGGACTAATTGTCCGGGATTGGCAGGGGTGTTTCCCCTCCTCCCTTTCTTTCATTTTATGCCAAAAACCTTTGATATTCCTTGTCTGCTTGTTACTGTGCATATTATCTTCTTTTTTTATTACTGAGGTGTTTTTTCTCAGTTCTTCTGGTCTTCTTCGATCAAGGTGCTTTTCCTTGTCATTTTTGGCCTTTGCCTTATTTTTTGACTGAGGTGTTTTTCCTTATCGCTCATGGTCTTCTCCGACTAAGGTGCTTTTCCTTACCACTTCGGGTCATTGCTTATTTGCTAGTTTGTGGCCTTTTCCTCAAACCCTCATCAACTTGAAAATTTTGGCTAATAACTCCCTGCCTGCGCAAGGCTAGTGGTGCTTTTCATCAGCCTGTTAAAGCTAGCTAGCATTTCTCTGACTGCACGAGGTCAGGAATGCTTTCTAGTGAATAAGTTCCTTTATCTCGTTCCTTTCTTCCTTAGCGTCAGTGCTAACAACTCTTTGGCTGTTGGTCACCGTGATGCTCTTGCTGCTTTCAGCATTTTGCAAATTGTTAGAGTCTTTATTTAACAACTGCATATCATTTCACACATCAAAACATGGTGGTTGTAGGGGTATTATGAAAATTTCCCTCGGATCATACCCCTTATGGGTTTACAAAAGACTTGATCCACTGAGAATATTTCCCTCCCCATGCAAAATAAAAGAAACTACTTAATTGCTATCTTAAGCTACTTGGATAAATCAGGACCGTGTACCTTATTATGCATAATACTTCCTAAGATTTTCCATGTTCCAGATACGTGGCATCTCTCTCCCATCTATCGTTTCCATCATATAGGCTCTTTTGCCTAACACTTCAGCCACCCTATAAGAGCCTTCCTAGGTTGCGTCCATCTTCTTTTCTCCCCGCGCCCTACTGGTTTTGTTCTTTCTTAAGTCCAGTTCCCCCTGTTTAGGGATTCTAGGTATCACCTTGTTGTTGTTGTAGTGTTGTTCTGTCCAGGATTTGTATGTGGATTTTTCAGAGCTGTTTTCTACCTGCATTCCTCTAGCTCTTCCAGGCTTCTTCTAATAGCCTTGTCATTATTGGCCATTGTTAGTGGTGTCGAAACCCTCCTGTTGGGCACGGCTATTTCGGGCGGTATGATCGTTTCTATGCTATAGCACAACCTACATGGAGATTCTCCAGTAGCTGTTTGGGGCGTGGTTCGATATGCCCACAACACACTCATTATCCCCTCTTTCCATTCAGTTTTGGCTTCCCCTTATCTCTTCAAGCCTTGCAAGGTGGTTCTGTTTATCACTCTGTCTGCCCATTTGCCCGGGGATGTGCGACCGAGGTGAACTACTACTTGATATTCAACTCTCTGCACCATCAGCTGAATAGTTCTCCAGAAAACTCCATGCCGTTATCACTGAACACCACCTGCAGAATGCCAAACCTGCATACTATATTTCTCCAGACAAAGTTCGTGATCTTCCTTCCTGTTATGTTAGCGACTGCCTCAGCCTCCACCCATTTTTGTGAAGTAATCTATCGCTACTATCAAGAACTTCTTCCTGCCTACAGCCTCGGGGAAAGGTCCCACTATGTCTATTCCCCACTTAGCAAAAGGCCAGGCTGGTCTGATACTAGTCATTTACTTCGTGGGCAATCTTGGTACCTGTGAGTGTTCCTGGCACCTGTGACTCACCTTGACCATTTTCTCTGCGTCTGCTTTCACTCCTTGCCAATAATATCCTGCCCGAACAACCCTTAGTGCTAGCGTTCGGGTCCCCTAGTGGCTGTTGCAGCTTCCCTCATGCAATTCCCTCAATACTATCTCGGCCAGGGCAGGTTCCGCGCTTCGGAGCAAGGGCTCCAAAAATCCACGTTTATACAGCAGGTCATCTTTCATCGCATACTGCAAAATATTCCTCTTCAACGTCCTTGTCGTCTTCTCATCAACAGGCAGAATCCCAGCCTCCAGAAAATCTCTTAGCACTGACATCTATCTTTTCCCTGCTTTTCGTACCTCATACACGATTTTCTTATCAGTGGACCTCTTTGTTAATTCTTCTACTAGAACAGCCTTAGTCAGATAGGCATGTACCGATGAGGCCAGTTTGCTGAGTGCGTCGGCCCTGGTGTTCTGCGACCGGGGTACTCTCATGACATCAAACTCCTCGAATTCTACCGCCAGGCTCCTGACTTTGTCCCTGTATTTCATCATGGTTGGTTCCTTTGTTGTGTACTGTCTGCTATACTGATTTTCCACCAACATTGAGTCTTCATATGCCTGCAGCTTCTTTGCTCCCATCTTCTGGGCTATTTCCATTCCTACTATCAGCATCTAGTACTCAGCTTCATTGTTTGAGGAAAGGAAACTGAAACAGGAAGCATAGGTGGTTTCTATTCCTTGATGTTCAGAAAGCACCAGATCTGTTCCTGCCCCCTCTACTTTTGAGGCTCCATCTACGTGCAAACTCCAGACATCCGGACCTGTTAGAAAAACATCCTTAGTTGACGCAAGTTGCATTTCTTGCCTGGTCTTCTCTTCCTTGGGTATTTTTGCTAAAATGTCTGCAATAATTTATGCTTCCACTGCCTTCCGGGATGCATACTCGACTGTGTGTTCTTCCACCTCGACTACCCACTTCACCAGCCTTCCCAAAGCCTTGGTCCTGGTGAGTATTGACTTCAGGGTGTGCCTGGAAGTATTGGCGTAATTTTTTGGCTGGATGTACTAACGCTAACGCCAACTTCTATTGTCCTGCATAGACTTTTTCTGGTCCTTGCAGAGCTATGCTCACATAGTAGATTCGTCTTTGTACCTTATCATCTTCCCTGACTAAAGTTGCACTGACTGCCTCGTCGCTAGGGCAACACACAGGTACAACTTTTCTCCTGGCTGCAGGCTGGTCAACACAGGCAGCTGTTCAAAGGCTTCTTCTTCCTGTTCTCCCCATTGTACTTCTCCCTTATTGTCGACACATCCCTTCAGCGTTTTGAAGAAAATGAGCGCGTGCTCTGCTGCCCTGGATAGGAAGCGATTCATGGCTGCCAGCTTCCCAATCAAGCTTTGGATCTCCTTTACTGATTTTGGGGACTTCATCTCCGGGATGGATTTCACCTTATTCGGGTTTGCATGCAGACCCTCGTTTGACACCATGCACCCCAGAAACTTGCCTGCATTGACACAGAACAGGCACTTAGCTGGGTTAAGTTTCATTCCTGTTTCCCGCAATCTCCTCAATGTTTGGACCACATCCTCCATATAGCAATCATACCACATACTCTTTATCACCATCTTGTCGACATACACTTTTAAGTTCTTGCCCACCTACTCCTGGAAAATATTGTCCACCACCCTTTGGTAGGTGGCTCCAGTATTTCTCAGCCCGATGGGCATCATGCGGCATCCGAAAGCTCCCATTTCTGTAATAAATGTTGTTTTCTCTACATCACTTTCAAGCATGGGGATTTGGTGATATCCTTTATATGCATAAAATAAACATTTAATCGGGTAATTAATAAGAGCATCCACTTTTTTGGTCAATGACAAGTAGCGGGTAGCAGTCTACGGGGTAGGTTTGTTCCGATCTGTGTAGTCCATGAACATTCTCCAGGTGTCGTCTGCCTTCTTCACCAAAATTGGATTTTCCAGCTAGCTCGGATATGTGATTTCTTTCAGTGTCCCTGCTACCACCAAATGCTCCACCTCCATGTTGATGGCCTCATTTCTCTCATTGATCAACATTCTCCTCTTCTGCTTGACAGGGCGATGGTCTGGTGCCACTTTGAGCTCATATCATCCAATCTCTTTGGGGACTCTATTCATGTCTTTTGGCTTCCATGCAAATGGTTTGATGTTTTCTCACAGCGTCTTGATGAGGTCCTCCTTTATTTCGGGTGGCAAGGCTGCTCCTACCTGTACTGCCTGATCCTCCCCCGACTCTACGGTTAGTACTTCTGGGCCCAGTTTGGGTGGATTGTTTCTGCCTGCTACCATTGCTACTGCTCGAGCCCTACCTAGTTATCTTTGTTGAGCTCTATCTTGAGCCCGATAATTTACGTTTCTCTTTCACTTATTTAAAGCAATATGATGGCATTCTCTTGATTTCTGCTGGTCCCCTCTTACAGCTGCTATTCCCCTCTTACATCTGTTATTCCTTCTCTGGTTGGGAACTTTAGCAACAAGTGTAGAGTGGATACTATCCTCTTCAACAATGCTAACGGTGGCCTCCCCAGGATAAGGTTGTAGGGGTTGTTAGCTTTCACCACAATAAACTCCATGTCCACTGTCTTGTTTCTCACTTCATCTCCTAATGTCACAGTAAGTTATATGGTTCCCTCCGGCCACACCATCCTATCTGCAAAGTCTACTAGCAAGGTGTCTGTTGGTTTCAGCTTCCTCATGTTCTCATCTAGCTTTTCGAAACAGTGCTAGTGCATAATTTCTGTTAAGCTACCTCTATCCACGTAGGCCCGATGAATTATCCTCTCCATTACTTTTACCATAATTACCACAACATCTCCTCCTGCTAGTCTGTCAGGTTCGGGATCCTCGGACCCAAATGATACGACTTCATTCACACCCATCCTTCTATCTGGTGGGGTTGCCTGGGGGGTCTGCCTACAACGAGCCTTTCTCTATGATTTTGTTCTTCCTCCTGCGCTTCCTCCGATGATGGTGTAAATGTTTGTAGCCTTTCTCCTGATGCTATCATTCGCAGGTGTAATTTCTCGCTGCCTTTTGTTATATTCTTTGGCTTCTACTCTTGCTACCTCCCTGCCTTTGTTCTTGCGACCTCTCTTTGGGGATATCTTCCTATTTCTCCTCTCTTGCTGTTTCTGGTGTCTTCCTGAGCAACTACTACCTCCTAAATTTTTCTGGTACGTGGCCTTTTTGTGGGCATGTGCCTCTTTTTCCAGATGCGCCAGCTCTTTGCTGCACACACTATTTTCAATGGCTTGTTTGAGATGCATACAACTGTTCGTATCATAACCATGATCATCATGGTAATCACAAAAGAGTGACTTATCTTGCATGTGTGCATGGGGCCTTTAGCTTTTTGTCTGGCTCCAGGATGTTCTTAGCAGCTACCAACGCGAAGATATTCTTTGGGGTTTCAATGAGTGGGGTAAATTTCTTGTCGAAATTCAGCCTGTTAATTGACTCCCTTTCCTTCTTGCGCATTTCTTCTCCTGTCTCACTTATCTATGTTGTTGTCTCAGACTGTGCCTCCTTCCTCCCTCTGTTAGTGTTGTCTGCTCTGCTAATATTTCCACTCTCTTCACCAATTCGTCGATTGTCCTGGGAGGGTTCAGGGTGCAGTCCCTTAACAACAGCTCATGCTTGAAGCCATTGACAAAAGTGTCCATGAGGAACTGGTTGCTCATGTTTTTGGTTTGCTTCATCATTGAATCTTTCATAGTACTTTGAAAACAACTTTGAGGCTTTTTTCTTGATGGCTAATAGCTCCGACCTTGCCTTTGTGAACTTCCTCCGTTGTATGAAGCTATCTATAGTTTCGCCCTCTAGGTTCTTGAACCATACCCTTGCTGAAGCTGTGAGGGTAGTTGCGAATACCTTACACCAGATGGCCTCGGGTATTGGTGGAGAACTTTTGTAGGCGATCCTTAGGGTTTCCTTCCCTGGTATATTCCCTGTGTTGAGGGGTATCTTCAGCTTGGGGTCCACCGTATAGAGCTAGATTCTCTTTGTGAACGCTGACCCTATTCCCCCCATTTCTGGAAGATATCTCCCTTCTCTCTGACTTCCGCTGCTCATGCTTAGTCTTTTTGTTTGTTTCCTTCATGGGCTGGTATGGGTCATGCCAGCTGTCTCCCGCAAAAGCTTGGTGCTGCTCTATACCTCCGGGTCCCGACTTTCTTCCTGACGCCATCCTACTATACTATTGCGGTGTGACTGGTTCCTTCCCCCTCTCTATGTGTTAGGAGCTCATCTCCTGTTCTTCATGCTCATGGAATAGTTTTGTTGGCTTGAGACTACTTTTTCCTGGCCCTCTCTTCTCCTGGTCTTTTCTTTTTCCTCCATTTCCTTTAGCTTCTTCATTATTTCCCTCTGTGAGATAACAATGGTCTGCAAGATTTTAGATTTACATACCAACTCATCAGCTGTCTGGAGCCTGTGTCGCTCCCCTGTTGGCATCAGCATAACTTCTATCTCTATGTGTGTAACAACCTCCATGATCACTTGGTTAAGTAGATATCCTATCGCCGATATTCCTTCCATAATGATTGAGCTTCGTGGATGTTAATGAATTGAGCGATCCCTACAGATGGTGTCAATGTTGAGTCCTGCTTGATATTGCTTTGGGCCGAAGATGGCCTCTATCGTGTAGCTCCACGGGTGTAAAATAGCTCAGAGCTAAGTCAGACAAGCCGGCGATTCACTGGGCCTGCTCTGACGATCTTGTCAGACAGAGTTTTTTTTAGGGTTTTCGTTGATAGTGTATTCTTTGGAATGAGTGGACGTACCTTAGCAGCATGTTTCGTTCCTCGTTATAAGGGGTTTGGTGGGTGATGTGACAGGGAAAGCCACATCAGCTTCCAACTGTTGAGTGTGGATTAACTGCCTCTTTGTGGCTTCTATTTTTGAGATGAATTAGGCTTGGTGGGCCGTCGATCCCATATCTCATTACCATCCAATATGGTTCTGACACTGAAGATTAATATAACATTGCAAGACCAGTCTCCGTGATGTGGTGATGCTTCCACTCCGTCCGACCATTATGAGCAGGTGTATAGAGAGATGACTTCTGATGATGACGACCACAAGACACAAAGTGAGTCTACAAGAAATGATTAGTGAACTATGTACCGCTATCCGTTTGCAAGATTTTGACCTTGGTAGAAAACTGAGTCTCACAATATTTCTGGAACCAGATAAATGCGTCAAAGAAATCCGAATTTTGACGTAGCGGAAACCATGTAAATCATGAAAAGTCATCAATGAAACAAGCATAGTAGGAAAATTCTTCTGCCAATAAAACTAGGCAGGTCCCCACAAATCACAGTGCACCTTATCTAACAAACTAGTGGCTCGCTTATCACTAGTTGAAAAGGGCACATGTTTGCTCTTGGCAGTTTGACAAGAAGAGCAACTGACAAGTGCAGGAAATATAGAAGTGACAGAGATATGACCTTGTTTACTCAGTAACTAAAGAGTGGCGTAAGATACATGCGTGCCCAAGATGAGAATTCAATTGCTCCAAAAAAGCTCGAAGTTTTCCAGAACGTAATTCACCTAAAAGGTGGAATCCCCAGACTTAAGAAAATACAAGCCCGAACGATAATGGTCTTTACCCATCATCACTTTTGTATGCTTGTACTTGATGAAAAATGCATCAACATTAAATATAACAATAACAGGTAAATCATGAGTAAGTTTACTAATGGACAATAAACTTCTGGTAATTTGAGGAACCACAAGAACATCATTAAAATCCAAGCCAGAAAGATGACACTGACCAATATGAGAAATTGATAATCGTTAACCATTTCCCACATAAATGGAATTAGAATCACGATAAGCATGTACCTTCTCAGGTTGGCAAGGATTGGAAGTCATGTGAGCAGTTGCACCAGAATCCACAATCTATCGATCAAAAGAACAGCTACCAAAAAAGCCATAATTACAGCGGGATGTAACTGAAAATACTAGAAATTGCACAAAATATTGGGCGCCCAAGAAAGCAGTAGTTGTAGCAAGAAAATTACTAAGCACTCAATGTGCAGTCAGAAAGAGGACGTGTTAGACGATGCATACGTGCGATTCACGTGCAGGAAAACCAACTTCAGTGGCACGCGCGTGTTTCACGCGATGGAAGACAACCTTAGCTGACACGCATGTGGGGATCTCGTCTCTTCCTCAACAAGCAAGAAAGTGTCGTCGGCGTGCGATCGTACTTTTCCTCGAATGGAGAAGAGGGACAACCGTAGGGGGATCCGAGAAGTTAAGGCAAGATCTCGAGGAGCCAGAGAAACCTGAGAGAGCCGCCAAAGGTGCGCTGGAGAAGACTATTGTGAATGGGCCGCCGAAAAATGATCGGATTTTTCTGGAAGATGGAGCAGCGGTGGAGAATGTTAGGCAGCAATGAAGAGAGAAAATGGAAAGAAAGAAAAATAAAAAGAGAGAAGTTACTTTGGCCAAAATCAGAGAGGCTTTGATACCATATAAAGGCTGAATGCTTGGATCCTTTATTAGGATGATTAATGCAGTTTATATAGGTTACAAGAATGAGTTTGAAAGGAAAGTAAATATCTATCAATTCTATCATATCTCAATCAAATCTCAATCACCGAATCTCGTCTATTCTAACTAAGGCGAATATCAATTTGTGTGGTAAGCACATCATATCTGCACTTCTTAGGAATTATTTGATTACACGGAAGAGAACACTGGGTTATACATAGGTATTCGGATATGTCGTCACCGTATGGGTTATGCATTCGATTAAGTTTCACAGACTTAACTTCACAAAATATTTTTCACGATATTCAAAAAAACACATATTATCGTTAATATGTTTAACAACGTATAACAACGACAAATAAAAAGTTGATATTTAGGAACTATTTACAATGACGAATCTAACAATACCAACCTACAATAATATTTTTGTTTATATACTTATTCAAATATGTGGTCAATGTTTTACACTGTTAACGCTTAAATAGTAAGTGGCCAGTTAAGTGTGGGACAGTTGGAATACATCACTATGTTAAATATTTTTTATCCTTTTTATAAATGAAAATATTTTTTATTCTTCAATGGGTCTGTGTTAACGTATGTCACTTTAAAACTTATGGTCAGTTTGGATACACTTAAATTAATCATAAGAAATTATTGATTTATTATTAAAAACTTATACTCCCTCTGTCCCAGACCAATCTACAGAGATAGAAAGTTTGTGTAAAAATTTCTGAACGTGTGAAAGGAC
The DNA here is from genome assembly GCA_032355405.1 of Rubia balearica. Taxonomy (NCBI): domain Eukaryota; kingdom Viridiplantae; phylum Streptophyta; class Magnoliopsida; order Gentianales; family Rubiaceae; genus Rubia; species Rubia balearica. The sequence goes on from JAULKJ010324220.1 coordinate 13,998, forward strand.
TCTGTTACCCTTCTTCACTCAGCCACCAGCTAGCCACCCCCAACACCCGTCACTAAACAGTCATTGGTATCCCCTCCGTAAACAAGAACAAATACATTTACAACTAATCAAAAACAAAGATATCTGATTAACAATAAAAAAATAAATTCAAATCAATCATTACAAATCAGATTGGCTTTACAATATCCGTATATAAAAACAAATTCATCACGAAACACTACCTCTTACCCATTGCACATCTTGATAAAGAAAAGAGAAGCGAGGATGGTGACAAGAGCGGTGTTGGCAAATACTAGATATGGTTCCACCGTTGTTGCCAAGGAACCAAAGGATACGGATGGAAGTATCCTTTTGGGGAATCCCCTTGCGACGGGGGAGAGCAGATCGGCTCTGAAGTCTAAGGTTTGAGGCGGTGAAGTAGAGAGATGGTAGCATGAAGCAGAGGGACGGTGTCGATATTGGTGTCGGAGGTGGTAGTGGTGAAGTTCGAAGAACATTAGGGGTGAGGGTTTGAAGTTTTGAATTTTGAGTTTGTCGATTTCTTGAGAAAGTATAGCAGCAAATTTTTTAGGGTTCTGATTTTGGGCCAAGCCCAAAATTAATGTAGGGAGCATTTGCTAAATTTTCATTTTTTTTTAATGAGGGCAATGCTGTTTTTCTGCTATTAAAATTTATTGTAATGTTTCTAAATTTAGAAAGTGTGCAGTTTTAGGTGGGATGAACTAAAATGGAAAATGTGCAGCTTGGTCTGGGACGGAGGGAGTAGCTTAATTTGAAGAGAAAGATAGCTTTGAAAATTGAATTAACAAAACAATCAACTCTTCTTGTATTAGATGAGAAAGAAAGAGTGTAATGGGTCTGGTTTAGTAGTAAGCTACACTCTATGTAACTGAGAGGCCCAGGGTTCTAAAAACACCCCCATAAAAAATTGTGAATATTAGAGCAATTTTTTGATGGGGATTACCCAGCGTCATAGGACCGTGTCGGTGGTCTCTGCTGTGATTTCCAACTTGTTGGTGGTCGATGATGGTGAGATCGTGGTGGTTCCGATTTTGGTTACAGCGGTTCGTTGGTGGTGCAACGTTTAGGTGTTCTTAGGAAGGCGTGCCTAGCTATCAAATGGATGGAGTTATATGCTCCACTGAGTTTCAACAGATTCAATGGTGGTGTCTCCTAGTTAGGTCTTAGATTAGCATGTTAATATGTAATTTGGTTGCTTGTATGTAACATTTAAAAAAATTACAAAGAAAGAAATTTAAGATTTGTATGGGAGCTCTTCTTCAACTTTTACTAGATCAAACTGATGATAACAGCGCATGTCCAGTGGCGGAATCAGGAGTTCAGGCAAGGGGGGTGCAAAGGAGAGTAAAAAAAATTTGCACGGCGAACGGTGGTGGTGGCGCAGCGGATGGCGGCGGCGGACGTGCTGGAGAGGGAAGCCAAGAACGAATGCGAGAATGAATTTAGGGTTTTGATTTGGGTTAAGCCAATTTGGTTTCAGCCCAAATCAAAACATTATTTTTTGGCCATCAAACTATCAAAACGATGTCGTTCCACTAAGTGCAAAACGACGTCGTTTTGAATTAGTTAGACAAAAAAACCAAATATGCAGCCCTTCGTCTTCTTCGACGGTGTCTGCAAAATAAAAACCGTCGGTGGCTGCAAATGTAAAGGGGTGGCGAATCCATGGATTCCGGCGGCCCTTATCTCTAATTTTCGGGGCGCCGGATACTAGGGGTGGTGCCAGGTTCCGCTGCTCATGTCTATAACTTCCATTGAACGAAATTAACTCCCATTCAGCTAGCTGCAAAGCTTTTGCTAGGCCTCGGTTCTGAACCATGCGTTCGGCCTGAATTTACTACTTAGCCCTCAGGCTTATAGCAAGTCCATACTTTTCAAAAGCCCAATCCATATCCTAGGGATCGCATAAAGTTAAAAAGAAAAGGAAAATTGAAATAATATAAAATGCCGTGGAAATAAAGTGAATAGCCGTGAAGTAGACACTCAACTGGACCTCATTGAAGGCACTTTCAGCTTCAAAACGATGTCGTCACCGTATGTTGCATGCATTAGCCGGCGACGATTAATGTCGATGGTTCCGCCGGAGCTGAAGAATGAGAAGAATTGTGGAATCGAGAAGATACCCGTAGCGGAGATCGCTTGCAGAATTATGAGAACCGCGAAGCGAGTAGGCATTCAAACTGTGGTGGTTTAGACGTTTATAAGGACATCTGCACGTGAAGTCCGCCGACGAATCGGAGCCTATCGCTCTGCTGCCTGCTCGGCTAAGCTACCTCAAAGCTTCATCGATGATCGATCATTGAGGCTGCTCACAAAATTGGCGCTCAGGTGAAGAGAATTTAGAAAATTAGAAAGGCCTAAACGTTCTACAATGCGACTCATGTTTCTTTTTGTTCTTTGCTTTGATCGACTGTTTTCCATAATTTCAAGCACTTTTAAGCTGATATCATCATGAAATGGAACAGTTATAGTTTTGATCGCTTTTTAATTTGGTGCGAGTTGAGCAAACTGAGAATACTGTATGAAGGTATGATGGAGAGAATTCGTGATTGCAGATTGAAACCTGCTCTTAGCATCACGGCACACCTGTTGTTTTATACTTAATTGAAGTAATTGATGTTGAATCAAGCTCGACTGAACTCTGTATAATTTCTTACTTATAACAACTGAACTTAACTGACATGGAGTTAGGTCTCAAAGTATAGGGCAGAAGGTGTAAGAGTTATAATATTGATCATTAGAATTTAGTATGGGAAGGGGTATGGATTTGATATTGAGTGAACTGAGACAGTTTTATGAGGGACTGAAGGAGAGAATTCATTATTTCAAATTGAAGTCTTGTTTTAGGACACTGCACACATGCTTAGATGGAAGGATCAGTGTCTATTTCTGGGGTCTGGGCATGGTTTCTTATCCGAGAGTCCTGAGTTTGCGAAGATAAGGGTTTAGCTCTCATTGGACCTCCAGCATCAGCGATTCGAGACATGGGGGATAAAAGGTTGGGCATAATGAGAACTATTGTCTTTAAGTTTGCGTTTCATGTTTCGGCTGGAAGCCATTGAGTAGTAGAAATCAAGAAAGTAAATCCTGCAGGCATTTCTAAAATTTCTTATGTATTCTCTGCAATTTGTTATTTTTCACAGCCTAGCCTCAGTTGATGGCCTTTTCTTTGTCTGGACTCAGGGCTAATGATATAGAGTAGTTTGATGCTTTTTAGTGTATAAATTAGACAATAACCAATAATTAAGGCATTTTGTTGATCTATACTTGTTTTACTATTTCCTAGTTCCTTGTTTATTTATGAGGCATTTAGTTCCCCGGAAGGTATAGGTGAACTTGACAACACTGTTTTGGAGACTCATATACTATACCTTTCATTTTTCCTATACTATTAGTTTGACTTGATCAATTTGATGCCTTCTGTCTTTCTTTTTTCCTGCTTTTGGTGAATAGGACAATTTGATCTGAAATTGTACATTCATAAAATTTCTTCATGTAAAACTATATTTTACCTTTTGGTTTGCAGATTAGTGCTGAATTATGGGAGCTGCTGGTGTTCCTGGATATCATGGTCGGGAACAAGATAATAACCTCATGAAGTTAGAAGCATGAAGGAGAGGTGAGGTTCTTTAGGTTTTAGCATCACAGGTTAGGCAATGTGGAGTTCACTATTGTGCCTAAATGGTATCAGATAAGACGAGAGGGTTATGAATTATTTTGGAATGGAGCTCTTACTATTGTTTAAAAAGGTAGTACATGATCCCTTCTTATGTTCTCTTACTTGCAGTTGCAGGGTATGAGAATTGTACAGAAGGCCAGTGGATTTGTTGAATCATTCCTGGGAGCAGAACGCGAGGCTGCTGCATCATAGGTGTTCATACTTACATACCGAAGTCCGGGTACTCTTCACATGTCGATAAATTACAAGTTTGTTCTGCATCATTCATCAAGAAGTCCTTTTTCATTCCAATAATCATTTTCGCGGAGAAGGAGAAGGAGAAATGGAAAAAGAAAAGATCCTTGACCGATGAGCATACGAAGCACCATTCCACCACGATGCTGAGCAGATCCTTGAAAACTTCAGAGAGAAGATGATGATTTCATTTCTTCTTCTTAGCACTACCAGCTTTGGACTTTTTGTTACTGCTCTGTCTTTCCTTTTTATCTGTTGTTTCCTTCCATTTTATCGGTTAGCAACTGATTTCTATCCACCCTTGTGCAGACTTCTTGTTTTCTGCCTTGATATTTTCAATTGCCTTTGTTACCCTGTTAAGGTTGAACCCATTGTCGTTCACCAGAAAATTTATCAACCCTTCTTCATCCATTTAAAATAAAGTTGGCCATCATCAGTGATCACTTCTGCAGTCTTCATTGTGTTGCTTTGTAACCTTGACAGTTGTCTTACTAAATTTCTCAATATCCTCAGCCTTTATAGGTTCATCAAGTTCCGTAGTTTCTTTGCGTAACGTTTTGTAAGTTCTTGCTTCTTCAAATCCAGAGCCTCAATTGTGAGCATAAAGCGAGCCTTGAATTTGGGGAAATTTACTACATAAGCGGGGAGTTTAGAGTTACTAAAACTAAACCTATCTGTAACTGATTGAGTTTAAGCATTCACTTTAAAATCTATTGTAAATTTAAATGTACTTTGTTTATCCGATTACAATACCACATTTCTTTCCCTCAAATAATAAAATAATAATTCGATTCATTTACCTTATTTATTTAAAACTAATTGAATTTAACCATAAAATGTGAGTAATATATAATTAAGAACATGATCATTTGGTATAGTTTTAGTTTTCTCACATATTATAATTTATTTATAATACTTAGTTATACATAAGAATTTAAATAATTAAATATTATTTTAATTTGGTATCAAAAGTCAAAATGTACACTAGCCTGAAAGTACAACACTTATTTATGTACCACATTTCTTTGGAGCACGTTTTAATTATTAGTTCAGTTACATTTATTATTTTTCTTGTTTTAGAATTCATTGATTCATTCTCATTCACTGATACATATAATAGTAGTAATAAA
>JAULKJ010324221.1:0-10335 GCA_032355405.1 Rubia balearica
AGAAAGTAACCGGGGTTGGGTTTTTAGGGATTAATGTAATAAAAGAACTACCTATTGCCCTAGGAATAGGAACTCCCAGTTGAAACTCTAATACAGCTTGATGTAAGTCTTTATGAATGATATGCCAAGCATTCCGAAAGAAAAGTCCAGAGAATCCATCCGGACCTGGAGCAGCTGAGGGACTTAAGTTAAAAACAGCATGTTTGACCTCCCCTAAAGTGATTGGTTTGAGTAAATCCTGATTCTGAGCTTCAGACACTATAGGTTTACACTCTCGAAGAAGAAAAGATAGGTTATTCCCAGTGACATCTGTGTTTTCATCTTGCAGCAGATTCTTAAAGAAAAGAGCAGCTGCTTCCCCTATTTCCTCCTGTTCATTTAGCCATTTATTATCTTCAGTCTTAATTTTCAGAATAGATAATCTTGCCCTATTTTCAGTGATTGCTTTGTGAAAATACTTTGTATTGCAATCTCCATCCTTCAACCACTTCTCTCTAGATCTCTGCTTAAGAAATGTGTGCTCTTCCAATAGTGATCTTGTTAAAATAGCTCTGGCTTCATTAAGCTCTATTCTTATTGCAGTTTCATGATTCCTATCATAAATGTCTTCTAATTCAGCCACCCTTGATTCATCTCTTTTTATGTTGTCCTTTAAGTTTCCAAAACTTAATTTATTCCACAGTTTAATTTCATTTTTTAATTTCTGCAGTTTCAGAACAACCCGAATCTGACCTTGAGATTCCATAGGCTCATTCCAGGTTTTTTCTATTAAACCTAGGAAGTCTTTTCTTAAGAACCACATATCCTGATAAAATATACACGATCAATGTCAATGTTCTTCAAATCTAATTACTATCAAAGTTTTACAAATCATTACTCTGTTTTCATCTTAGAACAACTCCAAAAAAACTGAAACTTTGCGTTTCAGAGGAAAACGTCAAAAAATTTGATTCCAATGAAACGCAATTATTACGTGTAAAATTTGAAGGGATTACAGTACGCGCCACATTTGGCGAGGTACCTGCTATATGTTTTTTCTGTTTCTTCTTTTTCTTTTGTTAGTTTGATTTCATTTATTTCATTATTTATTTTATTGTATGTAATTCCTATTTCACATTAATTTTATTATTTTCATTCTTTTTCTTCACAAAATTTTGTTTTAGGCAGACTAAACTTTAGGCTAGGGTTTATTTTGCAATTATAAGAAGTTTCATTTGGGATGAGTTTTTTCAAAAAACATGCTGATAAATTTAGGAACCTTCTGCGCAACTATCAAACTACTATATATATCACAAGAATTTTAAAATTTTCATTTTTCTTTTCTCCTCTTCCTCTCACCGGAAACCGCTTTCGGCCGACAGTTACTGTCGGATTCCATCGAATTTCTGCCGCTCCACCAGAATCTCACCGGTTTTTCACTGGATTTTACCGATCTGCTCTATCTTCCGGTTTCCCCTTAGCTTCCAATGGATTTCCGTTGCTGGAATTCCTGATCTTCCACCACCGATGATTTCGCGGGCGGGAGAGCAAGTAGTGGTAACCGTTTCTTCTAATTGACAGCGGCGGTGACGGAAGAATCTTCCAAAATCAGCGATCATTTTAGAATGTAGTCATTCGCGTGCGGGCGAAGAGTCGGCGAAGCTCAAGGACCTGTCACCTCGGCTCATTTGTGTCTCCGGCGTAGCTCAAGTCAACACTTTTTCGGCAGATGCACCGCCGTTCCTAGGCTTTTCTCCAGATGAGATCATCGCTGGATCGGTGGAACTCTTCGTTGCTCGCACATTCAATCGGTGAGTACCTCGACGACGGCGAGGATCTGATTAGGAAGGCGACGACGAGGATCTGAAGAAGACGAGTCGTGCGTGGCTTCACACGTGGCCTCGAGTCGGTGGCTAACGCCGGACATTAACGACGGTGGTGGAGCTAAGCTTCAGCGTCTAAAAGATGAGGTTTAATTTTATTTTTTATTTTTTTCGGAGTGATATGTTAAGGTTTAATATTTATTGATTGAGTATGTGATCAGAAATGTTATTTGGTTTAGTGGTTATAACTCTAGCTATTGAGGTAGAGGTCTTGAGTTCGAAACTCAATATGCCTTTTATTTTGAAGAATTTATGTTCTTGATGTAGATGCTAAGGTTTAATATTATTTGACTGACTATATGTTCAATAAGAGTATTTGGTGAGGTGGTTGTTACTCCATGATATGAGGTTAGAGACCTGGGTTCAAATCCCACCAGGTCCTTTTTTTGAAGAATTTTTACCGTTGAGGAACTGTAGATTTTTGTTAATGTTTGTAGCTTTTTTTCTCTTATGTTGATGTTTTTCATTATTCGGGTGAGATTTAATTGATATGTTGATGTTTTGTAGTTTTTTTTGTGTGATATGGATTGATAATTGTAGTTTTTTTATTGTTGAGGTACTGTAGCTTTTTGTTGATGTTTGTAGTTTTTTTCCCCTCTAATGTTGATGTTTTTCATTATTCGGGTGAGATTTAATTGATATGCGTTGATGTTTTGTAGTTTTTTTTTGCGGTGATATGGATTGATATTTGTAATTTTTTAAATTTACTTATATTGATTTTTCATTTTCCGACTAAGGTTTTGGTAATAGGACTTGATGTTTGTTGTGTCATTTTTCTTAAGCTAATGTTTTTCATTTTTTGGATGAGGTTCAAGTGTTAGAAATTGATGTTTGTACCTTTTTAGTGATATAGGTTGATATTTCTAGTTTTTTTAAAAAAAATTATCGTTTTAGGATTTTTTGAGAGAATAATTTATACTCTTGAGGTACCGTAGTTTTTTTGTTGATGTTTTTTCTTTTTTTATCATGTGGATGTTTTTCATTTTTCGGGTGAGTTTTAGTTGATATGAGTCGATGTTTTATAGTTTTTTTGGTTATATGGGTTGATATGTTTTGCTATTTTTATTCTCTCATGTTGATGTTTTGCTATGGGTTGATTTTTGTAACTTTGGGTGACATAGGTTGATTTTTTAAAAATATTTTTTCTTATGTTGAGGTTTTTCATTTTTGAGTGAATTTTAGGCGATAAGAATTGATATTTTTAGCCTTTGGTTGATATTGTTGATTTTTGTTGTTTTTTAAATTGATAATTGAAAGTTTGTTGATGCTTTTGTGATTTTTAGTTGATATTTTGTTAGTTGTAGCCGACGTTTTTTAATTTTTATTTATTTTTAATATATATATTTGCTATTTTTATTTTAAATATATTTTTGATGCAATTTTTTATTCAATTTTTTATGATTTTTTGTTGATACTCTGCTTTTTTTTTATGTTTATAATTTTCAGTTCGATGATCTTATTAATTATTTACATTTTTAATATATTTTCTGGAATTTTTTTTGCAGACTACAGATGGAGGGAAAATGATGAGAAAAAATTGGACAAAAAAGTCTTGAAAAATGTTAGCGATAGGTCCTGTAAAATTATTAGACATAGGTCTCTGGAGCTAGAATATAGCTAGAATTGCATAAAGGCCCCTGCCTAAAGTTTAGCCTGCCTCACACGAGACCATCTCCGTTTTCTTTCTTTTATTTGACTGATTAGCAATTTTTTATTTATTCATTATTTGCAATTTTTATTTTGGGATAAATGCATGTATACCTCCGAATTGTTTGTTTAGTGCACATACACCTCCAGTTTTTCGAAAGTGCGCATATACCCCCTCCAATTTTTCGAAAGTGCACATATACCCTCCATGTTTATTGAAAGTTCACATATACCCCTATAGCCGGAGATCATTGTTTGAAAAAATGAAGAGTATATGTTCACTAAATAAAGAGTAGGGGTATATGTGCACTAAACAAGAAACTTGGGGGCATGAATGCACTTTATTCTTTCATTTTATATTTTTTATTATTTGATTATTTTGTTATAATAAAAAAAATTAAATTTTAAATTTTTAAATGTTATTTATTCAAATTTATCACTCAAACTCTACATTTAATTACATTAAAAATATTAATAAAATTATTTTAAGATATTATTAAGTTTGAAATATTTTTGAGAGAAATAATTCATAAACAAAATTAGTTTTAAAATTGTGTTATAATAATAAAAAAACATACTATAAATTATTTAAAAAATCCTTTTTAACTTGTGTTATTTCTCAAAGTGCATGTCATAAATTATTCTATGTAATTTTAAGTGTTTTATTCAGTGAGAAATTTATTATTTTATTTTTTGAATTTATAAATTAATAATATCATATAAGTTTACAAATAAAATATTAGAAAACAAAAAAATCTAAGATTCATAAAAAAAATCTGAAGGAATATTCTGTTGAGAGGTATAGAGTAAACTATTGGAGTAAATGCACCGTAGCAACTGTAAAAAAAACTATTGTAACAACTAAAAGATAGAGAAATCCATTGAAGCTGCTATTATTGGCCTCGTATGTTTTCGGTTAAACTGCACAAAGGATAGAAGAATGTTCGGTTAATGAGACAATAAATGAATCTTACTAACACGGTCGATTCAAACGCGTTAATCGTTGCTACTCATGCTAGTGATTCATCAAAGTGGTAAAAGAAAACCTATCTGTAACCCTGCTAAACGTTCCATTTTCCTTGATACTGGTATGTAGTACTGTTGAAATTTTTGATAAGCAAACGTTTTCAACATAGTTCAAACTCTATCACAACGTTTTGTTCGCATAGAGGTTTTTACAAGAGGTGAGAATGTGTTACCGGGTACCAAATGCAAATGTTACTAACCGGAACAGTGGCGGAACCAGAAGAAAAGTTAGGAGGTGCGGAGGAGGGGCTGGGGAAACATCCACGGGAGAGCGGGGGGCGGAGGAGGGGCAGATCCTGTTCATTAGGGCAGGGTAAACCGTGGCTGGGGGGAGCGCACCGGCTCCCCCCAGTTCCTCCACTGAACATGAATTAAAATGATTTAACACTTCCCATGCTACTTGTTACATCACAATCTAGATAGAGATGTCACACAATGCATAAAAGAAAGTTCCCGGTCAAATTTGTCTTTCCATATCTATATAAAGGTTACAAAACCTATCAATTTTTGTATAAACTCAGTTAAGTGATGATCTGCTCCCATGGGGTCGTTCAATCCCAAAAGTGTGAGGGATCAAAGATAAAGATTAGTATATTGCTCCTGTCCTTACTCCTACCTACGATAAATGTAGATTGTGGCAAGTCCATGGTTGTCCACTGAATTATTAGAGCCTAAAGATTAGCAAAGCACAATCCACTCTTGGGAGTCACCCCAATTGTTTTTCAGGAATAACTAGTAGCAACAAGGGGGGAGAGGGTTTTTTTTGAACTAACAACTACTATCATGCAAGTAAAACGAGATAAACTATGATATAACTAATCTTGAGGGTTATTTAAATTACATGATCGACGTATACATTTGATCCTAGATTCTAACTCACATAAGCAACTATAAACCTATTTTCATGTTATATCACATAGTGTGGAGATATTAATTCCTCGGGAACTCCCATTGTCTGACACACAACTAGTTATGCCCCCTCCTTAACATCTCACCTCTCCGTAACTTGCTAGAGGTGGGCTTCTCTACTGACCACCCCCATAGCTCACTCCGGCTAATAACATACCCCTGCTTAAAGTAACTATACCTTGAGTAGGTTGCAACTGTTAGATGTGGAAGTAAACTCAATCACAGAATCGGGACCTGAACTATGAGCACCCATCCTAGACCATAAATGGAAGACAACATCAGTACCTTGTGATTACTCTATATTTTACACCCACGTAGTCGCTACAAACTAAAAATACTCAATTATCGGGGTAAGCCAGGGTTTCCTCCGTTAGGATTTTAATATCACCAACGCTATAGGTCTGATGCTCCTAACATGATATTCCGCAAATGACTAGCCAATTAAGATTATTGTCTATCACCATGCATCTCGACACTCAAAATATGGATCTATCACACACACCCTCTCGGTACTCACAAGATTACCAAAGCACCAATAAGCCAACACTCTTAAACGAGAATAAAAAGCCTAGCATGATATTATGCAAGAAATAAACCAAGTGTGCATCTTATCATATTTCATAGCATAAATCATAATAAGAAATTAAACTACAAATTAAGCACAATATTTATAATGTAGAAAAATAGGATGACTCTAGAGAGTCTGACAAATCTTGTCTAATCATACTTACAAATATTCCCCAAGATATAAACTACTCTCCCAACATTAGATCTATGGATATCATTTGATTAAATATCATTCATCTTAGTAGTAATTGAAGAGAAAAGAGAAAGAATCCTAGAGATAATTCTTGTAGCCTCTCTTTCTACCTACCACATTAAATGAAAACTAACTCTACTTCTTTAACCCTATGAGGCTAAAGGCCATTTATATAGGGAAGATGAATGGGACTTAAAAATTCCAAGTTGTAAACCCGTATGCCAGCGTGGCACGGTCATGCAGTATTGCATCGGACTTCGACTGGAAAAGTGTTGTGCTTAAAACGGACGGGAAAGGTCATGTGGATTTGCACGGCCCCGTTGTCTGGGACTTGAATTTTTGGCTTTTGAAATTGCATGGGCGTGAACATTTTCATGTCCCGTCAGCTAGGGCTTGTTCTGCAGCAGTTCTTCGTGTAAGTGTCGTGCATATTTGAACGGCCCGTTGGGTGGAACCTTCATATGGCACGACTAATGGCAAGGGTCGTGCCATTTTACACCACTCGTGCATTACTTCAATGCTTCCGAACTTGGCTTCTTTTTCTTCGATTCTTCTATCTTATACCAAGTTTTTACTCATGGCTACAATTGGCTTTCATTCATCTAATCCTAAGTGCTTACGAGCAATCTATAAATAAGCTCACAAAGTATGATCTAGACGTTCTTAAAGATGAAAATCCACGAGGCTCATATTAGGCTAAAAATGAAGGTTTTAGATAAGAAAACCAACAATGGCCATCTAAATCCCTTATGATGTAAAACATATCCAAACCTAGAAATCTACCCTAAAAAACATAACAAAAGAGATGTTAAATGCCTTAAAAATACATGCATTTAATGTCTCATCAAATCCCCCACACTTAAACCTTTACTCGTCCTAGAGTAAATAAGTACAAGCAAATATCTAAGAGTAAACTAGCAGGCCAATTTTTTCCCAGATACACCTAGAATTTTATTCATCGACAACCCTAACCCCCAAGATATAATAATATCTCATACTCTCACATCCTGAACCTAAAGCAATCTAAGCAACCATCAAACCATAAAATAGTGAGGTACGCATGAAATGTGATGCTAACTTACTTTACCCAAAAGCTACCAAATAGACAATTCAATTTGATTTATATCATTTTGTCTAGGATCCCTTTTGGGTTTTCATCCTAACTTCACACATTTTTCTTTTTCAAGCTCACCCTCACCTTTTTTTGACACCATTTGGGCTCTCTTTTTTGCATAGGTTCCCTTTCAGGTTTTCAACCTATCCGGGCCTCTTAATTTTTTCTAAGTTGCCCTTTGGGTTTTCAGCTTAGCCGGATCATTTTTTCATTTTTAAATTTATTTTTATTTTTTGTGTAGCACAAAATGCCCCAAAAGTGAGCTTTGCTCTACATGGAAAACAACCAACATAAAGAAAACACAAAGAAACTTTTCTAAAAATTTCTAAGTTCCTAACTACTCCCTCCCGCACACTTAAACCTTGCATTGACTTCAGTGCATAAAAATGTCAAAAATCAAAAGTGGAGTAGGAGATTATGGACACTTACTCTTGGGAAGTCGAAGGGCCCGCCCTTATACGCTTAATATCACACCTTATTCTTCTCTCTTCTTGCCTAAGCTCTTGTCTCTTGTTGGAAATGAGGTTGCGGAAGCCCTCCAGATTGGATGCATGCGTCATTTCCAACAATTTCTCCATGGCTTCTTCTTGCAACTTGGTCCTATCATCCACAAATGCGAAGTATTCTCTCACTTCTTGCTCAAGGGAATCAATCCTAGCTCCCCAATCCCTCATATTCCCGTCCATAGCATCACGCCTCAACCCAAAATTGCCCATTTGTTAGCTCATTCCTCCTACCACATGACTTACCTCTTGAACAAGTTGGATTAAGATCAAAAGTTTCTCCCCAAACACTCTAAATTGATAATGGAAGTTCGTCGGTAGGTTGGATTGGGTAGTTTGTGCTCTAGAGGAGGTTTCATCATCCTCCTCACTGTCCACATTTGGATTCAAAAATGTGTTAAAGAAGTTCTTCTCAAAGCTTAGGCCGGGGGCTATGAAAAGGTCTTCTAAAGAAGTTCTTCTCAAAGCTCAGATTATGGAAGCACTATGAAGTTACAAAAACACAGGCCACCGTATAACCATATGAAGCGATCACTTGAAGTAGTGGTGGCGACCATGGAAGCTTTGATCAACTTTTTCATAGTGTACTTTGTTCCCGTACGACCTATACCCGCCAAAGCAAGACGGTGTTGGGGGCTCATGTCCAAAGTATTGTGCAAGAAGACCAACCATACCTCCCATAGGTATCCTCCCAATTCTCCTCTTTCCTGCAGACACGAACTCTTCAACAAACATCTCCACTCTTTTAGGAAGTGTGTTCCCTTCAGGAGTCATAAACTAAGGTACCTTCACATCTCTAATGGGGCAATGGCAATCTTGTCATGACAAAAAATGCCCATGGGTAGGAGGCGTTAGACATACCACAAAGATGGGTGGACTATTGCGGTATTCCTCATATGGTTCCTACCCACTCCCGTTATGTGTCTCCAAAATATACCCAATACAAATGGAGACCTCGCCTATGTGTCCTTGGAAGCTCCTTCCCGCATTTTCCCCACAACTTCCCGATGGGTCAATGTGTAATCCTTGTCACCAAGGTAGAATGAGATTATCCTCCCTTTATCATAGGTATTTTGCTCAACGATGAATAGAAACTTTAAGGTCCATTGAATGTATGTCTTCAAGTGCATCTCTAGGAATCCCCATAGGCCTAGCCAACCTAATAAGTAGGTCACGGGTTAGAGTAGGCCAAGTTTTTCCAAAGTGTGTTTTCAAGATAACTTTGTCTTCAACACCACCTTCTTCAGTGTTTGCAAGTTTCTCCATTTCTGAGTTGCACCCCTGAAAATTCTCTTCAAGCCTATAAAGTCGTCAACAACCAAGGGAGTAGACATAATGGGTTGGCTCGACCCTTACCTCCCAACTTGGGCGGAACTCTTCCCCTTCCTAACATGGGATGTGGTTCCTTTATCCACTCAACTTCTCTTAAGACTCATTCTATCAAAACACAACAGAAGGTGGTAATGAAAAGGTATAAACTTTAAGCACCAAGATAATCTCACTTCGCAAGAGTCATGCTACCCTAAACATCTATCATTTAGAACATCACATAATCACAACTAAGAATCCATACTCTTCTCCCACACTTAGTCGAATCATACAACCATATACATTACCCATATACACACACAAACACCAAAATATTCAAATTTCAAGTTACCTCCATATTCCACAATCATACCAATGAAAGAAAGAAAACACAAAGTTTAAAACATTACCCGAAATTCCATCTTAGGAGATGAAGAACACATAAGAAAAGCAAAAGAATGCTCTCTCTTAAGAGGAATGCCCAAAAACTAAAATTTTCCTGGTGGGAAATAGCGATGAATGTTTTGGAGTTATGGAAATGTGGTAAGTGCTCTATATTGATGGGAGAAGATTTGGTTGGATTTGTTTCAGAGGATTAATGATGTTTTCCAAATGGGTTGTTTGGGATAGAGAAAGAAATATGTAGTAATGGTGTATGAAGAAAATGGAACTTGGGGAGTTAAAGCTTCTTCAATTCAAGTCCAAAGGAGATGTTAGGGCTTGGTGCAGTGCTAACTGGAAATACCTAATTTACGGAAGAAGAAAACTGTAGATCCGACGTGGTACAACTTCTTGATTTGGGAAAAACTAATTTTGCCAAAAATTTGCAGTTCTACTCATCTGGCACGGCCCTATAACTTGAAGCTTCGTCTCCATTTCTTCTTACATAGGTCGTGTAAATTGGCATGGCTAGTGCCCTAAAATATTCATGGGCCTTTTCGGCCCATTTTACCCCCTTTCAACCCAATTTCCTAATTTTTCTAGACTAAATTATTCTTTTGGTCCCCAACATATATTAAAATACTATCTTTTGGTCCCCAGTGCCAATACCGCATATATTCAGTAACAAAAAAATATAAAATATTTTTTTGTCCCCAAAGGTGGTTTTCAAGTAAATCAAAAATATTTTCCGATATAACCAGGGGTATTTTTGTAATTTTACTATTTAACCCTTACTATTTTACCCTTATTTTCCCTGTTGACACC
>JAULKJ010324238.1:0-10335 GCA_032355405.1 Rubia balearica
TATTTGCACGGCCCGTCAGCTGGAAGTTGTGTTTCCGGTTTCTGAAGTTGCATGGGGCGCACACTTTTGCATGTCCCATCAACAGGGGGCTTGTTTTTCAGCAGTTCTTGTACGGGTCATGCACATTTGCACGGCTCGTCCCCTAGGATCTTCATGTAGAATGACCGTTGGCACGAGTTATGCCATTTTACACGGCCCGTGCACTTGTTCGACACTTCGAACTAGGCTTCTTTTTCTTCAACTTTTATATCTTCGACCACGTTTTGACTGATGACCTTCAATATTCTACCAATTTTGCATTTCCCTTCATTCATCTACTCTAAAGTGCTAACAAGAAATATAAAAATAAGCTCACGGAACAAGATCTAGATACTCGTAAGGGAAAAAAACCATTAGGCTCATATTAGCTGCTAAACAAAGGATTTGGATAGGAAAATTAAAAATGGTCACCTAAACCCCATATGGATTAAAACCTATCCAAACTTATAAATCTACTCAAAAAAACGTAACAAAATATACGTTAAATGCCTTAAGAAACACATGCATTTGACGTCTCATTAGTCATGCACCATACACTTTAGTTAGCTTTTATTGTGGATTTTTTTATATTATTAAATTAATATGGCAGTTTTTGCATTATTGAACAAATTTTGGGCATCTTCTTACACGATGGGCTAATAACAATCGAAGCATAATATCCTTTTAGCTAAAATGCAGGCTCCTTGGTGTGGTATGCACCACCCTTTATATATGTCTTGAATAATAAGGGATCAATGGCTTGCTCCTACGCACCTTAGCCAAGGTGTTAGGAAACCCTTCTTTTCAAGTACTCCTTCAATGCATTTTTATGATACTGTTTTGAGCTCAATATTTCTTTCTTCGATCTTGTATGTTTGCAGGAGACCGTGTTCCGAGTATTGGAAGATTGTTGCCATCCATCCTAGGTTTTCATTGACAACTTTGGCCACATTATGGTAGTCGTACATTGAATTGGGGTGAGTTTAACAATTACATCCTTTTGTTTTTTAATGGTAGAGCATACTGAGGTTGCTATTTTTCTCAGGGCGTCTGCTTTGTGTTTGATCGTGGGACATGGGTGATTTTGAAATGATCAAATTTCCTCATGATTTTTCTCTTCTTGTTAAGGTATCTGATCTGCAATCTTTCTTTGGCCACGTAGTCTTCCAGGATCTGGTGAGCTATGATTCGAGAGTCGTTATAAACCAGGATGCTTCAGGTGTTCTAGTCCACTAACCAAAGTTTCATATTAAGCCTCGCTATTAGGGAGGTAAAACTCGAAGTGTAGTGTGTATTTGTATTCTTTGTCCTCCCATCTGCCCGGTAGGATTCGAGATCAGGCTCGTCTCTGATGATTTGGAGGCCCTGTGAAAAATAAAAAAAATGAGGCCCCTAAATACATTAACATAAAATTATCAAATAAAATTTATATTATTTGGATATTACGCCTTTTCAAAAAAAATATAAAGACAGAGATAAATTAATAATACTACTTACGTTAAAGAAACTATCAAAAATACTACAAATTGAGTTCTTACCAGTAGGAAGATACTTTAAGCATGTTTCCGGATAAACAATCCTCCACCCCTATGTCAGCTGTTTTCCGGCCAGATATCCTAAGCTTTCCATTACTTTTAATTTTACATAAGCTTAGTTAAATCGAAACATCCTTCTAACATTCTTAGATGCAAAATCAATATTTTCCAAAAATATATATTATATATATAATAGCTAGTAATAAAAGTTCGGGACCCTAAAGATCCGGTTGGTGTAAAGACCGGCCCTGGTCGAGATCCCCATCCTTCTTCACATGAAGCTCCATCTACAATGAGTGTATATGATGTATATTCGAATTTCTATTTTCCTTTAAGATGTATCAACTCAATGAATTCTTATTCCTTATGTCAAGACTATTCTTCCTTTATCATTTCTATAAGGAAATCGGTTAAGGCCTACTCCTTCATCGATGTTCTTGTCTAGAATAACACCAAATGTTATTCTAACTTGATGGCTCAATTCATTAGTCTTCCTGAAAATTCTAACTTGTGGAGAATTTTGTTGATAGGTTGATCTATGTAAACCAAAATCTTGCGGGATTAGAAGTAATATTGTGTCCATGATCTCTACGGATATTAATATTGTGTCACCCTCAGCAAGGCGGTCGGATATGGGGTCCTCGAAACCAAAGGATAGGGGCGGAACTAGGAATTTCATATAGTGGGACCAAAGTTATATAAAAAAAATTTCCAATCGACCATTAAAATAACAAATCATAATATATTATTTATTTGAAGGACAAAAAATTTAAACACTAAACACAAACTAGTGCTACAAAATATATAACTGATACTTTGGAAATGAACGACATTCGTTGATTTTTTGGCCTTTCGTTAATTTTTCTTCATAGAGTGTTATCAAGAAACACTAGGCGTCAGCTAAATTTTTTGTCTTTCGTTGATTTTTCTTACAAAAATATTACAAAATTACATAAATAATTGATGGAAATTTATGAAACTTAAATACCCTTCTTTGATTGTTTTTCCTTGCTTCATGATATGGTATTTGAACATTTATGTCCTTTTAAATCATGTATTTTATTTTTGAAAGATTTCACATCTATTTATACTATTTTGGTATTCAGAAGAAAAAAATCAAATTTTAATTAGAATAAAATCAAATTTATATTAAATAAGTTTGCAAGAATAACTTGGATAAATATTAAAGTTAAAATAAATAAAAAGTAATTATATTTCTTGTTGGACTCTACAATTAAAAGCAAAGAATCCAGACATTTTAAACTACTTTCTTCTTCAATCTTAATATGCATACTGCGTTTCTTCAGTACTCTACGTATATTTTGCAGTAATTTTTATTTTGGGGGGACCATAACCTTTTTTTAACCATCCAAACACAAATAACACACATGAAAAATATAAAATATCAATGGTAAAAATGTTGGTGGGGACCAGAAGGTCCGCCACTGCCAAAGGAAATTACTACATTCATGCCCAGTCTACTTCCAAGTGGTGTAGTCCACGGTGTTCGCCTGTGCCTTCCTCTGAGATTGAGTTCTTCCTCTTGCATTGCTTCCAATGATGATGGTATGAATATTTGTTATTGTTTGTGTCATCTCGTCCCATGTCGGGTAGAGTATACATTGTATCTTTGCCTATTGTTGATCTTAACCTTTGTCTCAATTCTAGCTACTTATTTTCCTTTACTTATGTGTCAATTCTAGCCCTGCAAGCTCTCAATGTTGCTTTTATTGTCTCAGTTTTATGTCTGGTTTAGACCACTGGTTATGTTACCCTCTTAAGCTCCATTCACGAATGTGACTTTGTTGTGAGCCCTCGCATACTTGTTCAGGTGTGCCAGTTGTCCGCTTGTAATAGACGCCTTAATGGCCTGCTTCCTTTAAATGCATTCGTTTGTTCCATGGTCGTGATCATCATGATATTCAAAAAAAATGTGTCCTATTTCCTTGACGGGATGCTCTCCACATCTTGTGAGCTGGTTCAAATATGTTTTTACTTGCCACCAAGGCAAAGAACTCCCTAGGAGTTTTGACCAAATGTGTAAATTTCTTGTCCTCGAAACCCATTCCTATTAGCCTCTCCTGTGCTTCCTTTCTTGTAGGTTTATCTCCAGTGTCTGCCTTCCTGCGTTTTGTTCTTGTCAGCACCTCGTTTCTCCTATTATCTGTTATGTATGCTCTGTGGAAGTTTTCCACCCTTCTCATCATTTTGTATGTCGTTCATGGGGGGTTCAGGATGCAGTCCCTTAGCAGTACCTCATGTCACAAGCCGTTTATTAACATATCCATCAAGAACTAGTTGCTTCTTTCCTCCACCAGGTTGGCTTCGTCATTGAACCTCACCCAGTACTCAGACAAGGTTTCCATTGGATTCTGCTTAATCCCCAGTAGTTTCGTCCTAGTCTTCTGATATTTCCTTCTTTGCATGAAACGAGACAAGAATTTCTCCTCTAACTGGCTGAAGCTATCTAGTTTTTATCCTCAAGGTTCTTAAACCATACTTTGTCTGATGTTATGCGCATTGTTGTGAACACCTTGAACCATATGTCATGCGGTATCACAAAAGTGGACATGTTGGTGGAGAAACTGTGTAGGCGATTTTTAGGATCCGACACTCCGTTGTATTGTCTCGTGCTAAGGGGGATTTTCACCTTCCAGCCCGATGTGTATAACTGTATTCTTCTTCAGAATGGCAAGCCTCTTCCATCTTTTTTTAGGTGACACTCAATCCCAGGACAGTATCTTCTTCACCGAGACAGTTGGCCTCACTAGTGAAGGGTAGGGATGATCATGGGTCGGGTCTGGGTCGGTTCTAATAAGACCCAGACCTGACCCTAAGAAAATTTAGTTATACCCATACCTGACTCGAACCCGTAGGGTCTGAAAATTTTAGACCCATACCCAGACCCGATAGGTCTAAACGGGTCTTGTGTCCAAAACGAGTCCTAAATGGGTCTAATATTATCTTTTTTTCATCACTAAATAAAATATATATTATATTAAATGCAAATAATTGAAGTTCAATATGTATTAGAATTAATTTTTCAAGATAACAAAATGTACAATATATATTATTTGTTGAATTTGAAATAAAGATACAAAGAGAATATGAAAGTAATTTAGAAATTTTGGTAAAATTATATATAGTTAGTCTTATATAGATCTACGGGTTGGGTCTGGGTCGGGGTCTGGGTCTTAGTATTTTAGACCCAAACTGGGACCCGTATCTAAAAATCTTAACCCATACCCGAACCCTATGGGTCTAAATTTTTTGAACCCGTACCCGGCCCAATGGGTTTGGGTTGGGTCCTAGACCCATGATCATCCCTAGTGGAGGGTGAACATAGGTTATGTTCCATTTGCCATCTTCCACTGTTTTGGGACCAGGCCTCTTTCCTGAGCTCGATCCTTTCTCCTGCTTGCACCCTGGGTTGTTCTGGCTACTTTCTCTGCATCCCCCTGGCATTTGAGTTCAGCATGTGGTTGCCCAGTTCCTCTGATAACCTTGTTAGGTTTATGGTTATCCTCTGACCATGGCGCCCTTGACTACCCTGGCTTTTTCTCTCTCTTCCATTACCTTAAAATTTTGCATCATCTCTATTTGTTATGTCATATTGATGCCATGATAGTTTACAAGATGTTTGAATTGTTCAAGAGCTCTGAAGCTGTTAGGAGCTAGTGTTGTTCTCCTTTGGGGTGAGTGGCACCTCTGCTTCCATGTGTGAGCATGTGGCTGGCTCGTAAGTAGTTTGTTCATGTTGAGTCGGTGCATCTCCGATAATATCTCATCTCTGATGGTTCCTGCTCTATGATTATTGAGATGCGCAGGCGATTGATTGTTATCATCACCACAGATGGCGTCAATGTTGAGTCCAATGTTTGTAATAAATTGATGGCATCACTACCCCGTTCTATGACCCGCTTCACTTCATGCATGACTATCAGAAAAATATTCAGGTGAAGCGGCGTTGCGATGTTCCTGCTCCGATACTCAAATTAGGTTTAAGATTCGTTGAGAATTTTTAGCGTGAGTAGGAAGAGAACAATGTACTTACCTTTTTGCACATTCTCCCCCATCTTGTTTATATGGGTTGGATGGCTAAATGATAATTACAGCAGTCCCATCACTCAAATTTGTGAGCCTCCGAGGCTCATTTCCTCCTAACTTTGGGCCATGCCTTATCATATATAGCAGCAATTGGAAAAACAATTGATTTTAAGACAATTGCAGTCCCATCACTCGAATTTGTGAGTCTCCTAGGCTCATTTCCTCCTACATTTGGGCCATGCATTATCATATAGCAGCCGTTATTGGAAAAACATGTTGATTTTAAAGTCCTCTCATAATTAAATCGAATTTCTAGATATATTTGATAGTTTAACAAACGATGGACCTTTTTCTCTAAAACATTTGAAAATAATAAAAAAACAAGTAAAGACTGGAAACATCATCCTTTGTTCCCGCATTAAAGCATGTGTAATGGGCGGGGGGATAAGGGGGTTTCTTTGTGATATCTTTAAAAAAAATCCCAACAGTTGGAGGAAATAGCAACTACTTTTGTGGTTTCATTTGAAGCTAGCGTCCAATGTGCGTCTGGGTCTTTTTTCCCTAGATGGGACATATGGCGCCACCAGATTGGGCCATTTGTTCGAATGGTAAAAATATTTAAAAATTTTTTTTTTAAAATTAAATATTTACTTTTTCCATTTAAAATTTAATTAAAATAAGAAGAAATTACAAAAGTAAAATTGTAATTACCTTTTCAATGATGGTAGTATCGCATTTGAGAAGCAAAGAACATGAAAAATAAAAATGATAAAAGAGACAGTTTTATAATTTAAATAAAATTTGTTATGTCTGATAAAAGAACCAAATGAGCACATTTCATAATAATTTGGGAACCTATTGAGAACATGGTGCAAATGAGGAACGAAAACTATATTTTTTGCCTAAAATTGGTGGGAGGTTTTCGTTGTACCTCTCAAAGATGTAATTTTTAACTACAACTAAGTAGATAATGGCAATTCGGGGTCGTCCACGAGAAGAGAGAATTTCTAAGCGTTTACACATACAAGTGATGAATATAAGCCTAGATATAGATATGTACATACATATAAAAGCATGTAAAGAGGGGGATTTTTTTATTGGTTTTCTAAGTTATGAAAGTAAAAACAAGATAAATGGCTAAGTCACATAACTATGCTAATCATGCAACAAACTAATAAAAAATACAAAAACTACAAATGACAAAACCCTGGGGACAATATATTTCCGCTTCCGAACCTATTATTTATCCTTGAATCCACTACATATTCACTATTTTAACTTCTTGTTGTGAAAATAAATCTTTCACCCTTCTTTAATAGTAGTTTACAAGAGTGAATTCGACATCTCTCACTAAACATCACTAATGGCCCCTTTAGTCGTTCAACGCCTAAAGGTATCCCATTAGTGGCATTAAGTATAAAGAATCAACAAGCTTGGTAAAACTTATAAACATTACACCGTGTCTAAGCATTTAACCAATTCATGCATTTAGTCAAGAACGTTCAACGTTCATAAACCTCTCCTATTTGCTACACAAAAAAACATGATAAAGAATTCGACATTATCATATTTATCATTCATCAAATCATAAACAACATTAGAGCTCTAACTCATGCTCTGAGATTTCATATCAAAGGAAGGGAGAATTGGCTACTTTCTCCAAACCTAACACATAAGAATACAAGCAATTCATATACTCAAACTTCCAACATCATTAATGGATTCAATAACCAAATTCAAGCACAATAAATACACAATAGAGAAAATATTAAATATATAGAAATGATTCTCAAGACATAGATAAAGAATCTTCAATTCATTGCTCCCAAGGAGATTACTAACCTAGATATCAAAACACATAACATAGAACAAAAATCTACAAAGAAACAAGAAGAAAATGAAGGAGAAGGTGAAGGTGAAAAACTAGGGTTTTGAAGCCCTCAAGTCGGGACAAGAAGGATAAAAATGAGTGAATGGAGTGCTATTTATAATACAAGAAAAAGGGAAGTAAAAAAAGAAACTTTCTGGTCATCTGTCGCAAGCGCGACAATTCCATCATGACTCGCGACAGAGTGCAGTCCAGCTCTCAACACTTTTTGTTTCGCTTCCTCCGGGTGAACTGTTGATCCGTTTTGGGAGTTATTGTAGTCGTTTTTATATTACTCGAGAAGAAAAATCCAATGGTACCACCCTTGGAGGTTGGTTCTTCTTGGATAATTCTCAGAAATCGGCTTCAAAACTTAGATCATTTTTCATCCTCTACTTTGCTCTCCTTCTTCACTTTATCTTCTACCACTTTGTAAGTGATCTTCCTTCTTCTACCATTCTTGTTAATGACCGTCTTCAATGATAGTATAAAAATAAGCTCACATGTAAGTATTCAAATCTTCAAAGGTAGTCTTCAAAGTTTTAAAAGTCTTCCAACAATTTCCTTGTTACACAAAATTCTCTAGAAAAGTATAAAAGCACAAAGTTGCTCTTAAATCTCTTTAGAGAATTTCAAGGTAAAATGTCACACATAAAGCACAAACGTGTACAAAAGTGAATCCGAAAGGTATCAAAATAACTTTATAAAATGAACACACCAAATATCCCCACACTTGAACCTTACTCATCCTCGAGTAAGAAAAGATTCAAGAACAAGAACACTTCACGTGTCCACATCGTAAAACTAATATTCCACCAAATCAAAACCTCACAAAAAAATCTCAATATCATAAGTCCCAAAATCAAAGATCAAATGAGAATTTTTCTTCACACAAACCCCATTCCTAAATCTAACCAAACCTACCACATGTCAATTCATTCATACCCATAAAAGCATTTCAAAGTCCCGAATTGACAATCCCAATATCCAATGTCATAAAATGAAATTCAAACCATATTTGAAGTTCAATCACACACTTCACTTCATACCAATATATCAACAAAAACAAAGTACACAAAGAATCAAGAATTTCTAACCTTCAACATCCTTAGGTATTGATTTGTGAAGATTGTCACGGGTTCCTTTCCCCCGATATAATTTGTTAACATTTGCAACAATATAAATGTTTCTTCAATTTCATTCATAACAAATGTACATCCAAACAGTATGCCAAACATTATGTTTTTGTGTTGATTATTTAGATCTATAAGTGCAGCACAAATGAGATTGTACTTGTTGGTGCAATATGTTGTATCACATGCACACATGCATACATACACACACGCACGCACCCACACACGAGCACACACGCATGCACACACACACACACACATTGTAGTCTTTAAGCATCAGTGAATCTCTCCAAAATAGTGAACACGGTTTGTCATTATCATTGTCTAGTTTCACTCTAAAAAAACCCTTCATTTTCTTCATCCAGTTCTGTGAGCTTATCTATGACATTGTGTGCATTCTCTCATTCTATTTGCTTTATACTGAGTCTGCTGACATAGTTGATATGGTCCTTCATTGTGTGCCTTAGTTATTCTTCACCACCTACGTCATTAACCATTCATTTGTATCAGGCTGCAAGCTTCAGACCGACTCCTTCCATTGCTT
Organism: Rubia balearica; assembly: GCA_032355405.1. Classification (NCBI taxonomy): domain Eukaryota; kingdom Viridiplantae; phylum Streptophyta; class Magnoliopsida; order Gentianales; family Rubiaceae; genus Rubia; species Rubia balearica. The sequence continues at coordinate 9,145 of JAULKJ010324238.1, forward strand.
TATTGCCTTTCCTTTTCCCTCTTCAATCTTCCTCTCACCGCATTTTAGTTGCTGATATTAAAATCTTATTAGCTTGTGGTTGTGATTGAGGAAGTGATTCTTGACCACATACATTTTATCCACAAATTTGATCCATATTTAGGCTATGCACCCAGTCCTCATAATGTAGAACTCTTTTTCCCCTACTGTTGTTATGATTGGCATTTTTTTATATTTTCCCCTTGCACGAACAAGTGCATCATTTCTCCCTTACTACACCCTCCCCCATCTTACGTGTTTTTTTGTGTTTTTACGTTAAATCTTGTTGCATTAGCATGTCCTCGATACAAATTTTCTAATTTTTCCTAGGATGTTGCTGTATTTCCTTCCAAGTTTTCATAGATGTCCACATCTTGGATTTCATTATCTAGCCTGCCTCCGCTAACCGAAGGAACTAATTCAGAATAGAAGGAACAACACAATGATATCGATAAACATCAATCATTATTCTATATGTGATGCGGTTGACTCCTACTGCATAACGGTAGTGATCAAGGACGGATGTGTGCAAGCTCTCCAATTACTTGATTCTTACAACAAATCTCCAAATTGATTCTGAAGAAGAAGTTTTGATGCTTTAGTTAGTATTTTCCTCTTGATATATCTTTTCATAATTTAGTTTGCGCACGTGATTCCTGTTGATACATCCTATTTATAGTTTCTGTGAGATGTGGGACCATTGTCTCGCCTATCACGGTTTTCTTTGTCATATCCCCGGATTGTGCCTCCGGTATAGTTTCTTCAGTAATTCTTTAGTTCAATATCATGGTGAAAATTCTTTTACAAATAAATTTTCAATTTTAAATCCGATTCGACAAGAATTTGATGATTTATTTGGTTGGTTCTTTATTGATCGTGTGTGATACCTATTCAATCATCATGATTGTTTCAACTTTGTGATTTTGTCCATTGATTGATTCGGTTTTGTAAATTTGGGGTGAAAGGATTGCGTTCACGAAGGATTTAGGAAGAAGAAATTCTAGGGAGAATTTTAGATTCAAGTGGATAAATGTTTATTTTATATTATTTGCAAAAAAAAAGGTAAAATCTTGAAAAAATCCTTCTTTCCACAGGCATATAAAAATACCGTCTTTCCATAGGTATATGGAAAGACGAGCTTAAATTAGAATTATAGAAAGGTAAAAGTTTTAG
>JAULKJ010324249.1:0-10335 GCA_032355405.1 Rubia balearica
CCCTCGAGACAATTTCATTTGCAATTGCAAAGGTGATTACGGATTCATTAACTAACACCCTCAAGGCATTTAATTGGAAGTCCCTAAAGGTTAGAATTTACAGCAAAATATCAATTTGAAATAATTATTGAAATATGTGAATAACTACGTGTTTATGAACAAATTGTGGTTACAATTAGCATAAAAATCAGTTGGCCCCATGGCAAAGCGGTTACTATTGCAAGCAATTTACGAAGGATTTAGTAGCGAATGTGAATGAGAATCTATATGATCTATAAAAGTTATGTCTTATTCTCACATTTTGTTTCAATAAACAACTACACAACTACGCCCAACCTTTGTATTCATTAAGTGATTACTCCATGTTGTGGTCTTTTCCGGAGGATAAATTACAGTACACCATCAAGTACTTGGAGGATGTACATGAAAGTTGGGCATTTTTCATGATGGTAAAGAATTTGAGGTATTTTCTTAACCCATCAACTATATGAGGAGCTAGTATTAGGTTAAGTGTTTTGTACGAGCATCATTCTTTAAATTTCCCATTGATACTTTCCAAGGTTTTTTTTGGCACCTTGATATAGATCTCTATCTAGATATGAAGTATCAATGGCATAGTTAATTTTGTGAGAATTTTGATAACTTTTATTGTGTATTGACGATGTAGTATTTATATTTCTTGTATGTATACATTATTCTAGTTGTAACTACATGTCATCTGAATGGCGTTCGACGCCATAAACACTTTTAATGAAATTTGTATTGCTGTTTATATTTCAAGTACCGACGTCGCACATGTATAATTTACCATTCAGTTATTTCGATCCCATGAATGTGACATCACTCAATGATCGTTACACGTTACCGATGGTATCACAAAATGACCGATGTTGTTCAAAGTGAGATCGCAAACACCTTCATACATTACATATACATCACCCTAGTCGCATCTATGTAAGCAACGTCGGTTAATTAAAATAACATCGTGTGAACACATATTCCACATTATCATTACGTGGGTGTCGATCAAAGCAACGACGGTCAAACTGACGTTGTGGAAAAATGTGTTGATCGACTGCCATGAATTCATTCTTAAAGACGTCGCATAATGGTCGGCCTTGGGATCCTCTCATATATAATTACAGCGTGAAACCGCGGTCAAAAGTCACAAGATGCAGTGTTGATTAGATAATTGTGCGATAACGTCTACCAGTACGAAGGATGTTGCTAACTCAAAATTGTGACATCATTATCGCCGATGTCACAAGCTTCCTGGCAGGTCGGCCAACTGCACATATAGACCGACGTTGCACTATCATTGGTAACACCGTCAACTATTGACTATTTACCTAGTTCATTTCCCAAAAAACTAAGGTAAAAATTACTTTTTACCTCGGTTTTGAACCAAGGTTTTGAATTTTGTTCAGTTTGATTTAATTATTAGTATAGATTGTAGCAGCTAAGTTCATTGCTTGGGAACAATTGATTGAAACTTCCAAGCCCATGTAGTGAGAACCTTCATTTCACTATTTCTTGAAGCATTTATTACTTAGAATTTATTCTGCCAACAATTTGTATGTTTACTTCATTTATGCTATGGGTTGTTTGAGAATATGAAGTGCTTGTATGATTAAGTGTTAGGGTGTTAGGAAAGTGTAAAATTTCTTAGCTCGTTGGCATGAAAATCTAATAACATGAAATTAGAACTTCTTTTTGTACAAATGATGTTAATCTGGCTAGATTAGCCTGTTAATGTGGTTTGTTATCATATTTATCCTAAGGTAGTGCTAAAAGGTTGAATCTTGAATGTTAATTGTTCTAGGTTTAATCTAATAAATTCTTTGTTTGGTTAAATGGCCAGGCATTTGGTAAAATGCCTGTAGCTTTTATCAAATCTATGGTTCTTTGTGTATGATGTCATTGATGAAATGCCTTTAGGCATTGATTGTCTAAAGTGATCATTAATGAGGTTTTCAAATAGTCGTTGATCGCTTTTGTGAAAAACTGTTAAGAAGAAATGAATGTTTATCATTAAAATGGAGTGAAATCATTCACCACATGTAATGAATGTGATGGAATGAGTGAATGGTTCTATGATCTATAAGATGTTTGGAAGTGGGAATCAATTGCCCCCCAAGGCTTCATGGACAACCCCAATTCTCCACTATCTACTTAATTGTATTTAGCGAGCATTTAGGGCTTATAAATTGTAACTTTAAGAGGTACGGGGATAACCTCCCACCTCATCTACATAAAAAAATTCTTCCAAGCATAAAAAATTCTCTAGATGTTGAACTTTGAAATGGTTTAACAAAGAACTTAGGCTCAAATCTGATATCGACAATGCACGAACAAATTTGGCTTTGATAACCTTACACTTGGAGAATTTATCACACCTCCTCTCCACCTTCTTATGGAAAACTCATTCTGACGGCTCGATCTCGGTGAATGGTTGGTGGCTACAGTCGCTCGCTGCTTCAGTATTATTCTTTGTGTTCCCAGGCCTCGACATTGTGAAGGGATTGGGGAATTGGGTAAGAATTTGGCGGTTAGGGTTTGAGGAGAGGTTCGATTAGGGGTTTATCTGTTTTTGTAAAATTGCAGATTTACGATTCAATTTTTTTAACACTAAAATAGGTTGCGAACTCAGAGCCTATTCGTAGGCTAAATTATAAAGGTCGTATGCATTTCTAAGTTCGGAAGTGCTATCTAAAGGGGAAAATAAAGATGGGTTTTTAAAGGGTATTAAATACTCTAAGAAAATCAACGAATTTCCCCTACAGTTCTCCACCCCATTTCTCTTCATCCCCAATCCATCATTTCGGCATATATTGATGAAAGGTAAGTGTTAATGCTTACTAGTCCTACATTCCTCTTGTATTTGGTAAGTTCTCACTTCATTTTCACATTATTGAGGGGGAAAAGATCATCTCGTTGGCTATTGGACTTGAAGGTGAGAAAGCTTTAATCAAATTGAAGCTCCCACTTATTTGACGTAAAGGTTATTTTTTAAAACCCTAGATTATTTTAAGCACAACTATAGATTCTTGAATGGTTGATCATTTTAGAGGTATTGATTCCATAGATTGTTTAAAGTGAATGTTTAGTGAAAACCTAATGATTGTGAGCCAGGTAGTGATATTTTGTATTCTATCTAGTGCGACTTGGTTTTTACCAAGTGTAAAGATTGGAATATGTCTAAGTGTATCTAATGTCTACTATTTTCTCCCTAAACTTTGTTTTATAAAATTAGTACCAATTTGGATCAAAATTGTGCCAAAATGGTCTCCATTTTAAAAAGTGGGACATTAATGAAAAAGTGGGTACTTTTTTAGAACAAATTTTAAAATTGGGTCCAAACTATGAATTTCACTTAAAAGTGTGTACCATTCTGGGCATTTTCTCATATGATTTTTACCTCATTTTTTATATTAACCGAAGTAAAATTTTAAACAAATGAAGTAAATAATCCTACAGAAAAGCGTGTGACATCGCATATGTTGTTTAAAAATGCTTGTCGAAATCACATTATAAGTCGTTTTCAACGACATGTAATGAGATGGGCCACCGATGTCGCAGTTATGTAAATGATACATCTTTTAGAGGTTAAAGTTGAAAAAGATTGAATTTGAAAAAAAAATATTAGTTAAATATTTTAAAAAGTGAGTTTTGTGCTTGATTGATGTTTTCCCATGTCTTTTATGCTTGACTAATGTTTTTCTTTTGTTTTACCTTGCTTAACTTTTATAGGTATAGTTGTTTGAAAGTGATTGACTTCGGTCTACAAAAGTGTTTGTTCAATGGTTTTTAAAACTATTGTAGAAAAGATTGTTGAATAGTACCGTTGAAAATGGTTTTCAAAAATAAAATACATGTGTAATAGGGAAAACTTGCCAAAATAGGAATTGGACCGAAATTCGTCTGGGTCAGAGTTTTGACAAAGTGTGGAATGATATCGCCGAATGTAGTTCGTTGATGGTCCTCACATGAATCGCTACGGTTGCATTGGTCAATGAAATTATTAAAAATTAAATTATAATTTAAGTAATAAATAAAAAGAATGTAAATCTAAACAAAAAATCACTCACCTCAATTGGGGAACGGCTACTCGAACAAGCATTGTTAGCCATGATTTCTTAAATTCATATTGTCACAATGATAAATATTATAATAGAAAGAAAATGGTTTGATAGAAATCAGCTAAATTAATCTTTTTAGTTGGCCAAGCATCGCACAATACATGGCGGTCCAAAATATTGCTTGGCTGACATGTATGAACATGTAGCTAACATGTCGGTCCAAAATAATGGCATGGTCAACATGTCTAAGCGATGTCGCTCACCCTTCGGTAATATTACGACACCTCATACAGTAATAAAAGCAGAAAATAAGAATGACCGACATTGCAAGACTATCGCTCTAAATGAAGAAGGACTAGCGACATCAAATTCAAACACTGAGATAGATTAACAACAACAAAAAATGGAGAAAAGAAATATCCTAAACCACAAAAACTGACCACATTAACGGGGTAGAATATAATCCATACACTACAAGAAACAAGACCTTTTACCTCAGTTCTATATGACTTTTTAGCTCAATTTTTAGTCCACAAATTATGGTAAATACAGCTGAGGTAAAAAGTGCATTTGTACCTCGGTTCAGAACCGAGGTAAATAGTACCTTTTATCATAGTTTTAGACCAACGTCGATAGGTTTTGTGACTGATGTTGGTTCAAGCAAGAAGACTGACGATGGGAGAGCATAGTTGCGACTTCGCTAAAATCGACGTGGATATCACATACATGCGACGTCAGGAATAGTAATAAAGCGGACAACGGAAGAGGACATACTGAGATATCATCAAAGGCTACATCGTTCTAATAAGAGCGATGTCGTAAATAATTTTTAGCAACATCGCGAGCCATGGGGGACCCACGTCGTGTGTCTGCTGACGCGGAACGCTGACGAATAGAGCATCATTTTGAATGGCCGATGTCGCCAAAAGAGCAAGGTTGACAAAAGCGACGTCGGTAATATCCCGTTTACTCCATCGGTGTGTGCAACGTAGTTGTTTAACCATTCAGACGTCTTTCCTCTTGTAATATTATAATATTCAATATTTTATGACACAAATAATTATTCGTTGAAAGTCGTTACATGTTATTTAAAATGCGATAAATCGTGAAATGGTTTAACATCATATTACAATCAATTGTTGTTCAATGAATAAGGGAGAGATTGACATGTTAAAACCAACAACACTACAACATATATTACAAATACATGTTATAATATATCAAAATACATAAGGTTGATATGAAATTGAAAGATGAATTGTATTGAACCTCCATTTTCTATGTTGTACGACATTAAGATTGTCAGGGCGACTAGTGAAATGACAAGTCTTTCCATCTAGCTACATGCGAAAAGTCCATTAATATATCTCTTTATTCCTATTAAAACCAATGCACAACAAAACAAAATGTATGTTACAATTGGGTAGAATCCATAAATACACATAATATAGTCATCGTAGACAAATAACTAATCTGGCTACAGGGGATGTAGCACGTATAAGAAATCGATGTCGTATAAACCGAGTGAAGAACGACTTTGGATATTCATAGATATTTCATCGCTTTCTATACCTATGCGACGTTGTTTAATGTTCAGTAACATATCAGATGGAGCAATTAAATATGAACAACGTCACACAATCACAATGTGTTAATCTGAATGTAACCTTTTTTTCTAACTCTTTACAAAATGGCATTATATTGAAACAAAAACAACATACAGTATATTTGCGTAAACTATATAAACTAATACATGGGGAATATTTGCGTAAAATAATTAATGTCATTTTGATCCTTGATTTCATCACATAAAAGAACTATGAACCTATTCTAGTGTTTGTGACACGTAGTGCAGATGGTCAACACTTCTCCTTATCTGTCACATAAGGGTACACACATAAAATCTTCCATAGGTCTCGCCTCTGCAACTAGGACAGTGCAACAATGGCTATGGCTTATTACGCAGGGTTAATTCTCTCCCGTGCAATTAAGTGCTGGGCAGAACACTACGAACGGTCAACCCCTAGGCCTACAGAGGCAAAGTAAGTAGGATTCTTATCAATGGCTCTAGGATTACAAAGGTAACCCTAGTTTTCCACTTTAGCTATCTCTACCTACAACCTTTCGGACCAACTCATCGGCTTACTAGTGCATGGTCAATCGTAGCATTAACTCGGCAACCTACGTGTAAATACTCATGTGGATCTGGAGCCATAGTTACCCAGGGGGTATCAAGGGCATATAGGTTTCCTTCCCGGAGGGGTATCAATAGTGCATCAACATGAAAGTAGATAAAATAAGCATCAATACATGAATACAATTATCACAAAATACATAGAGATAGGTAGATCTAAGAAATATCACAAAATATGCATTAATACATGAATACAAATATGATGTCCAAGTTAATTAATTACTCCCTATGCATTGAACCCAAGTATTTCATTGGATTCAATGCCTTTGGGAAAAAGCAAAATAAAGAGAACAAAGGAAGAACCTAGAGAGAAGGAAGAGTATTTTCTCCCTCTAGCCTTCTCTTGAAGATAAAAAATGGGCATAAATTTAAACCCTAGTGGACAAAGGTCCATATATACAGTAGTACAGAATTGGGCCTTGAAATAGGCCCAAGAATGGCTGAAAAACCCTAGCAGCCACAATTTGCGCGGTCGGTGGCATACGGCACGGTCCATGTAGCCTCGTGCGGCGTAGGCTGCACGGACTGACACGGATTGTACATCCTCGTGTAAGGAAGGGGGCACGGCCCTGCACGGGACGTGGGCTGGTGCTTCCTCTAGAACTTCTGATTCTCGTGCCCCATGTCGTTTGGTGTAACCTGTAGGCTGGAAGGTCTTTTAACTCAGAAAATAGCGCTACCCATGCTATTTTTCAGACCCCGTGGGTTGTTCTTTACTTTTAGGACTTGGAATGGCACGGACCATGTAAAACAAAGCAGCTCATACCTATACTTAGTCATTTGGAGGTGAATGTAGAACCCTCATGCAACGGCCCACATGGACGTGCACGTCTAGTGTCAGAGCCTTTGCACGGTCCGTGCAAGCCACTTTGCACGGGCCTGCACGGATGGTTTTTTGCCTCTTGCACGGACCATGTCGGCTGGTTGGTCACCTGATTTGTTTGATCCACTGTGGATGAACTGCTACTACGATTTGAGAGTTCTTATAGTTGATTTTACAGTTCTTTAGAAGAAAAATCCAATGGTGCCACCCAAAAAGGCTGATTCTTCTCGGATCATTCCCAGAACTCCGAGCAACTCTGGAACTTCAAATTCATTTTTCCTGTGCTCAATTCCATCTACTACCATCCTTTGGAGTACGTGGCCTTCAATTTACTACCATCCTTGCCAATTGTGGTCGATTCTTTTACCATCCTTACGAATGACCTTCAAATATCTTCTACCACCCTCGCGGATGGTCTTCTAAAAAATGATTATGAAAAAGAACTCACGAACAATCTACTAATAATATCATAGAGGAAGATATAGGTGCCTGTGAATACAAAGTGTCAATTTCTTCAATTAATTCTGCAAAACTCGGGATTTAGACAAGAAAACCAATAATGATCATCCAAACCTTTTATCGTGTAAACCTAACTAAGATATCAACCAAACAAAGATGACAATAAATGTGTCAAATGTATCGGTTAATGCATGCATAAAGATTCATATCAATCCCCCTACACTTAAACCTTTACTCGCCCTTGAGTAAACAAAATGAGAAAAAATCCAAGAGGAATGTAGCATGCAAAGAGAAGGTAACCGATACACTTAACTTATTCTTAAGCTACCCTAGTTCCCCAAAGATTGTAAGAATATCACAACTCACTCTCCCCGGAGATGCTAAAGTAACCTAACCACCAAAAATACATAAAAGAAAAACTGGAAAAAGGCTAAGTAACAACCAAAGATGGCTAAATTAGCTTACTAATTCGAAGAAACCGCTGAAGAAAATCCAAGAGATGTTGATGAAGAAACAACCAAAGATGGCCAAAATATGTTTAAGTTCCGTTTCCAATTTCTCTCATTTTTCCTAGGAGATCTTTCGGGTTTTCATCCTAGCATTCACACATATTGAGCTCTCCTCTCACATTTTTTGAAATGGCCTCTCAGTTTTTCCTAGGTTTTCCAACCTAAGTGCGTCTAGCCTCTCATTTTTACCTAGATCTTTTGAGCTATCCGGGCTTTCTCCCCATTTTTGTCTAAGTTGCCCTTTTGGGTTTCCAACCTAGCAGGGTGTTTTTTTTCACTATTTTTTTCTATAGCACAAAATGCCCCAAAGTTGGGCTTCACACTACAAAAAGATCAAAAAAAACAAAAAATTACACCAACAAAAAAGTTTCAACCCAAAACATTCCCCGAAAAAAACAAAGTGACCATAAAGATCACACCACCAAAAACTCTACCAAAATTCCCAAAACAAAAGTTAAAATAAAAAAAAAACTAAACAAAATGACACCAAAAACACAAAGGAGTCCCGGGATGAAAAATCATAAGTGTTTCACTAGTCCCCTCCCCACACTTGAACTTTGCGTTGCCCAATGCAATGAAACAATAAAAACCATGAGTGGGAAAGAGAAAAGTAGTGGAAATTGCTCATGTGCCCCAAAGGGTCGCTCCTCAAGTGCCATGTCTCGTACCTCCTTCTTCTCTCCTCTTGTAGAATTTCTTGCCTCTCGATAGGAATGACATCCTGAACACCATTGAGCCTTCAAATGTGGAATCTCTCGAATAATTGCTCGATGGCTTCTTCCTGGATATCTTCCCTCTCATCTGTAATGGTGAACTCTTCCTTCATTTCCCGCTCGATAAACTTCAACTTAGACCCCAAACATGCATGGTACCCTCAATAGAGCTTAACATACTCCTAAATTCTTCCAATTGTATGCTCATTCCACCCACCGCGTGACCAAAGTCATGCATAAGTGAGGTAGAGCTCACAAGCTATTCTTTAAATATGCATAATTGGTTGAGGACATCCGTGGGTGAGCGGTACCCTAAACAGAGTCTCACTGGTATCCTTCTCGAAGTCTATATCTGGGTTTGGTTGGATTCTGTAAAATCCTTTTCAAACATCGGATCTGAGGATAGGAAATTGTCCTCTAACACCGTATCCTGGTCGATAGCACTACACTCCGACTGGGAAAGAATCATGAACTTTTACACCGAGGAGCTGACATCACTACTACAAACAACATTTTTTACCTTGGTTCTGGATGGCTTCTTACCTCTGTTTTTTTGCCCAAAAATAACAGAGGTAAATGTGGTTGGAGTAAAAGTTATATTTTTTACATCGGTTCAAAACTGGGGTAAAAAGCTTTTACCTTGGTATTTAGGGAAATGAACTGAAGTAAATAGTCAATAGCCGACGGGGGTACCGAGAAGTATGTGACGTCAGTCCATACGTGTTAGCGACTGACATGCCAAAACATTTATGAGATCGCTGCAGATGATGGCATAAATGAGAGGTAGCAAAGTCGCTCGTACCTGTAATCGATGTCGCTCAATCCTGAAATTGACATCGGAGATTGTAACTTTTGACCGCTGTTTCAACCTGCGATAAATGTTAATTTTTACTGTAGTTTCTCTCCTAAAAAATGTGGTAACTATGTATGTAAGGATAACAACCCCGACCACTTTGCAATGTCGGCAAGATCAAATTCATGGAAATCGATTAGCATAGCTTTATACGACCTAAGTTTTATAGTCGTTTGTTTAATCGATAACGAGGCACAGTGGTGAACACGATGTCATTTTTTTAACTGACGTCGCTTGCCTACTAACGACTAGGGGTTCCGTGAATGTGATGTGGTTGTGATATCAATTACAATGACATCATATATTTCGAGATACCTTCAGTAATGTGTAATGATCATCAAGCGACATCTCTTGCATGCTATCGGAATCACCGAATGGTAAATATACGTGCGTGACATCGGTAATTGAAATAAAACCAGCAACACAATATTCATGAAAAGTGTTCCCGGCATCGAACGCAATTCAATTGACATGTAGGCACAACTAGCATAATATATACACATAATAAATATGAAAACTACACATTCAATACATAATAAAATTCATCAAAATTCTCACAAAATAAACTATACCATTGATACTCCATAGCTAGTTGAAGAACTATATCACAAAAAAAAATGTTGGAAAGTATCAATGTGCATTTTAGAAAATGATGCTCGCACCAAAAACTTAACCTAATACGAGTTCCTCATATAGTTAATAAGT